>JAWPHD010011574.1:0-82737 GCA_037043455.1 Cyrtodaria siliqua
GTTTGAGCACAGTTTTCCCTCATGCAATATGCCAGGGGGTACTCAAGCGTAACTCTCATTCGTACCACTAAGATCTAAATGCAAGTCACGGCCTAAATCCCCCCCCCCCCCCCCCCCCCCCCCCCCCCCCCCCCCCCCCCCCCCCCCCCCCCCCCCCCCCCCCCCCCTTCTACACTACTAATCAATCCGGTTTGTCATTTTAATAACATAACATTTGCAACTCGTTAGGAGAGAGTGCAATAATTTTATTTTATGTCTACTTTCGCCGAAGTTTTTCAATAACATTTGCAACTCGTCAAGCAAAGTCAGACGGAACCGGGCAGTAGTCTTCATCATCGCTCTGCATATCATATTTTACCATGGAGTATTTTATTTTCCTACACTTTGCTATTTTGTATTTCAGTTCAAGAAGCTCTTCTCTGTTTCCAGCTAGCTCACGTTCATAATTATCCATTTCGATCAGCAGCCGTCTTTTTTTAGTGTCCATAAAATCATCACGAACTACTTCATATTCTACTTGGAGTTGCCTGCTTCTCATCAATTCTCTTCTATATTTATCTTTTAAATTGTTAATTTTTTTGCAAACCTTTTCTAATCTTTCTTGTCTCATTATATAATAATATTATATGTTATTATTTTTAAGCCCTTATTTAATATTTTTAATATCCTTAAATGAGACCCAACTATTGAAATCTTCATTGTAACCCTTCCATTTAATCAACGCTTGTTTCTTTTTGTAATCACGTCGTATTACTTTTTCAATCCTGAATATTTCTTGCTTTGCTTTTATCATTTCTAATTCATAAAAGCTTCCATCAATGTTTTCGTTGTTTAAATCTTTTATTTTGTATGTCACTGGATTTGTGTTTTGAATTTCATCAACAACAAATATTTCTTCAGTCCAATTTGGGGTATAACCTTTCTCAAACGTTCTTTTATATTTCTGATTCTAACATTATCCCCTATTTTAAACTTTGGCTTAATTTGATTACTTCTCATTTTTCCATACAAGTTGAAATATACCATTCCTTTATTTTTCTCATCACTAGCTTCAGTTGGTGTCATTTTAATACTCCGATGTTTTGTATTATTATACTTATCAACCATCGCCTGAAGCACGTCTAAATACGTATTTGTATTGTTAGCTGTAAAATATTTCCACATCTTTTCTTTTAATGTTCTGTTAAATCGTTCAATTACTACAACTTTTCCGAAATTAAAAGTGTGATACATTTCGATATTATTATCATCAAGAAATTGCTTAAACGTTTTGTTGTAAAATTCCACACCTTGATCAACCCACAACAATTTACACTGTCTTCCTGTACTCATTATTTGTTGGAACGCTTTAGTAATTTCTAAACCAGTTTTATTTGGAACAGGTATAGCCCAAGCAAATTTACTAAATAAATCAATAACAGTAAGCAAATATTTAGTACCTTTATTATACTTTGAAAACGATTGCATATAAACCAAAGCAGCAGACCATATTTTATCAATTTCATTAACAATCACACGGCGTTGAGTGAACTTTCTTCGTATAGGTTTATGAAGTTCATCTGCTAACTTGTCAGTCCATTTCAACGCCTTTTTTAGTTTTTTGAGTTTCCAAGACCAAGTTTATATTTTGTACTAATAACTGGTTTTACTATCAAATTCTTAGCAATCTTTTCTCCGATAGTTTTAGACTTACTAGATTTCAAACCAGCAAGCATGTTTTTATCACACGTTGATTTATTACTAGGATTTTCGTCATAGCAATAATCATGATCTTTACAAACAGCATCTAATTCATTTACCGGTTCTCCGCTATCAAGTGGATTACCAGGACCGCAATATTTATAACCAGGAAGTGTTAGCCCTTTTTTGGGTAGCAAAGGGAGCAAAGCTTTATGAATATCAATATTTCCACCTTCTGTGTTTTTAACAAACTTTGTTTTAGTAATACCACAAGATGCACAAGTTGCTCTTAACATTTTCTACCATTTTTTGCTAAAACATACTGAGGATTAATATTTTCAGTAACCATCTTTTCTTTTATACAGTAACTCAAATATAATATGATTAGATTAAACTTCGTTTACAAAATATGATGTTATGATGTTTTCATTTTTCACTGGTTTGTGAGGCTTTAATAATTTGTAAAGAATATCATACGTACTATTTTCTTCTTGTAACTTTTAATGAAGAATAGGCAGAAATATCCACACAGAACACTTGTTTTATCTTGGTATTGAATGGTGTTGTATTTTATATTAGGCATGTACGCTAAAACTTCTTTTGGCGGGCTCAAGCCAAACGGATCGAAGTAATAATTATCATAGTAACAAGTCCAGTGTGTGCCAGGTCCAATATAATCATCCAGATTAATAATGCCACATTCTTTTTTATTTTGTTTTGTTGGTAATTTATTCTTGCTAAACACTCCCCTGAAGTTCTGTATGCCTAGCTGCTTAACCCATTGTGTTATATCTAAGTTAGATATAGGTTCATTTTTTTTTTATTTTTTTTTTTTATGAATGGGATACTTCTGTATGACCTAATTTGTGTGTCTACTTGTAAACCATATCCTCTTCTATCTACTTGCAAACCTTTTCCAGTTAAACCACTAATAAGAGATCCAATCAATGGAATTCCTAATGATGCAAGCATTCCAAGAAATCCTCCATCCTGCTGTTGTTTTTTAGTTAGTTTAACAGGGCAGTGACCTTTTGACTTTTCTATCTTCTTTCTTTGCGCAGCTGTTAATTTCTTTGACTTTAGAAGTGTTTGTTTTTTATCACTAGGAACAGTTGCTGTTACCTCTTGCTGTTTTTTATCACTGGGAACAGTTACCGTTTTATTACTAGAAGCACATGCCAGTACGTCTTGCAGTTGTTTGTTTGTTAGTTTAATAGTGCAGGAACCTTTTGACTTTGCTATTTTGCTTTTTTGTGCAGCTGTTTATTTATTTGATTTCAGAAGTGTTTGTTTTTTATCAGCAGGAACAGTTACCATTCCATTTCCAAATATTTTACCAATACCAGTACTTGCCAGACCGCTAAGTGCCCCTGTTGCTAAAGGCCCTAATATCTTTGGAGCAAATCTAGCAACTGTTGGTAAAATTGTTTTATTTAGCAAACCAGCTAATGCGCCTAAAAAGCCTCCATTCTTAGACTGAGATCTCATTTGCGATTTTGATATATTTATGTCTAATCTACGTCCGCCAGATTTAGCTTTGTTAATATTGTTAATCTGAGTAGCTGTTAGCAGCAAAGGAAAATTCCCAGTTAGTTGGTTATTTTTTTAACCTGAGTGTTAATTCACTCCTATCCTCATAAGCCCTCGCTAAACTCTGTTTTTGTCCATCTGTTAAATTTACTGAATAATTTACGTAAGTCATATATATTATAAGTTAGATTAAACAATAACTAGTTCATTTCCAACAGTATCAATAACAACATCTTCCTTGTATAATACTAAAGCGTAAACTTTATATCTAGCGGTAGGAAGGCTATTTAATTTATATCTCAGACTTAGTTGTTTTGGATCAACACTGACTTCATTACCAGTGTAACTTAAATCGAAATATATCATTCCGAAGAGATTTTTAAAATTACTCGTATTGAGTAAAGTTCCTGTGTTTTTATCATTTTGTTTGTAAGAATAATTAATAACATCTCTGAATATTCTTATGATATTATCATAACTGTATTCAGTTTCTGGATAATAAACTCCATTTCCAACTTCCAATCTAGCTGATTGTAAATAGCAACCAGCATCAGCAGCATTTAGTTTAAAAGTATCTAAAAGGTGAGGATTTTGTGTTTGAGAAGAACTCTTCTCAGTCCTTTGTAAATAAACAAAAACATGTTTTGGACTTTTGACTCCAGCCGTTATTCTAAATACGGATTCAGTTAGTTGAGAACTTCCGCTTTCTTGTATCATTTCACGAAGATAAGTCCATCCTGTTGATGTCATATGATTTGTCATTACGTAACTTAAACCATCTGAGTTAAATATCATTCTAGGTGTCTACAAAACTAATTTATTAATAACTACTCGGCCACCATCACCACTTGATTTGAAAATAAGCACATTACCATCTGTCATTTGCAAGCTGATTTGAATCTGACTAGGAGGAAGCATGTTTGTTTCCAAACCTCCAAAGAAGGAATATTTGTTTAATGGAATTATAGAGTTAACTTTTTGATTAGTTATGATTAAAGCATGACGAGTAGTAAATCCCAGGTTATAACCAGCTTGATCATCTCGAGATTCTGCAGCAGCCGTATTATCTAAATAAAAGTATTCGTTTGTTCCGGTTGTCTTTACATAATCGTCAGAAATTTCAAGCAAGCTTCTGACATTAACAAATCTGTGAAGATTATTTCCATCGTAAACTATTTTTCCATTTTGCTTTACTTGCATTTGATCAGTCAATGAAGCTGCATCGTTAATTAAAGCAATTCTGTCAGCGTCTGCGAAATTGGCTCCATCAAGAAGTTTGTTTACTTGAAAACCGATTTCAAAATATGCATTATACCAATCAAAGTAAGAACTTCTATCATTTAATGTAATGGAATCCACTTTTCAGTTGCCTGGTATTATTTCCTGGCTGTGTTACGGGAGTATCTAACTGAATAGGTACGTGTTCATATCTATTATTATATTGATTACTTCGAAACATCTATGTATACTAGTAATTAGATTATTTTTTATTAATTAATCGATTAATTCTCACATGAATTCCCCTTCCGGAAAGTAATCTATTAATTGTTGTATTTACATCTTCTTCAGTCCCAGCTACATCTTCTTCAGTTTCAGCTAGAACTTCTTTTTTGTTATCAGCCTTTGTAAGTTCTTTTAAAATCATCTCACCTTTTGGTTTAGGTTTAATAACTGAAACTAATTTATCAGCAGCCATTTTTCCTACTTCATCTCCAAGTTTTTTAGAACCGCTTTCTATGATTTGTTTACCAGCAGTTTCTAATGCTTTCTTGCCTGCTGTTTTCACAGACTCGCTGAATATCTTTGATCCGACTTTTGACAAAATGTCAAATATGCCAGCTCCAGTTAATCGATCAACTTGAGTATATGTTCCCGTGCTAGTGTCATAAACTTTTTTTAAACATGTCATATAACTTATGTTACATTAATTTCTTCAAAACAAATCGAAATGATATGTGGACACCATTAAGATTAATAATCTTACCGGAGAAATCGGTTATGTAAATATTAATACTGTTAATGATCGTTTTGTTTACTTCACAGAACCCGACTCTTATCGGTTCATCTTTGAAAGGATATGATCTCGTAAGATCAGCTGTACTTATTTCATAAATAACATCCCCGTATGATCCATCAACAATAGAATTACTTATCAAATCACAGTGGATATACAACGTATCGATAGAATTTGTTATGTTCGGTGTTACAGTTCCAAATTTAGTTTCTCTGATGACTGCATCTTTGTCAAACCCGATCAAGGCATGAAAGTTTGTTTCTCTTAAATCAAGCATGAAATTATTATGGATGGTAACCAAGCATTTGAAACTTGATAATTCAAACTCAATTCTTATCGGGACAGGCGAGTCATCAGTTAAATCATTGTTTACAGTCAATGCTTCTTTTATATAATTATCGATATCAGCATAACTGTAATTTCCGTTTGCAAAACTAATAGTTTTCCAATCTGTCCCATTGTGGTACCTTACCACTTTGTTATTAAAATCCTCACTAATATTATACCACGAGTAAGTCATGGAATTAATCTTATCGAGTCCAATACCATACTGTTTGTTCCTACCTAATATTAATGGTCTGTCAAACACAGTTGTAAAATTACTCGGTGTATTTGAGCTATTAATTATTGAAGCTTTTTCTGATGATAATACAATTTTTTGTTCCATATAATATAGGATGGATAAAATTAATCACCTTTGTAGTACAGTTTAAAACTTGATTTTTCAAAATTGAAAACTTGCGTGGTTAAAGTTATTATCTTTGAGGAGATGGTCCAAAAATGTAATCCCGGAAGATATTCTTCAGCTGTTTTTTTTAGTATTCGTTTACCATTTTCTATTTTTGATCGATATGACTCACCACCACTTAGATTAAACAAACTAAAATATTCTATACTAGTCTCTGCATTTGTAATTGTATATGTAAGATCTGCTTCAAGTACATAGCGCCCGGGTTTTACAATTATTGCGCCTCCGGTACGTTCACCACCACCGGGATATTCTGTAGCATATTCTTCACTTTTTACAAGTGGATTGGTTACAAAAGTAAACGCCTGGAGAAACCCATCACGTTTGGTTCTTTCAAGTGGTTTTCGTGTCGGGTATGATACATAAGTATTATCAACATCATAATCTTGAATAATACTGATTCCATCTATCGTATATTCAAAAAGTAGAATCCGACTTAAATAGTCTACTTTTACTTTCAACCCGTCAATTATACCAAGAATTGCCGTATGCCGGCTACCAGACTTTTGATTAAACTGTTTTAATGAAGCTATTTCACCATCAAAAGCTGTGTTTCTTTTTTCCTGGGCGGCTTTCAATTGCTTTGAAACATCATCAATAGCAGTCTCAAGTTTATCGGTGTTAACCAGTTTGCTCAGTGCAGTCTCAAGTTTATCAGTTTCGACCAGTTTGTTCAGAGCAGCCTCCAGCGACTTGCCGTCAACCATTTTCTTTTTAATATCTTCAAACTCTTTGTTGATATCAGCAACGTTGGTGTTTATCTGCTCATTTAATATTTTAATTTGAGTTATTTCGGTAGTAAAAGCAGTTCTCATTTGTTTTGAAGCATCAGCAATAGCAGTTTCTAGTTCATTGTTATCAACTATTAGTTTATTGACTTCTCCGATCCGTGTATTAATATTTTGAACACCGATTCTTATTTGTTCGCTTAATTTTTTGAAGTTTTCACTCTCTTCCAATACATCTTCTTTCTTTTCTAACTCTTTCAAAGCATCACTCAGAAGTTTTATTTCATCTTTCAATCCGTTTTGAATTTCAATCATTTTCTCACGGTTTGCTTGTAACTTTGTCTGTGTTTGACTTAGTTTATCATCAACACCTGTTGTCAGTGTTTTCATCATGTCTGGAATTTTATCAATATCATAATCACGTATGATCTTTGCTACTCTTCTTACAGTAAATTGCTTTGTTGCTGCATCATCTGCTTTAACTGGATTGCCGACATTGGTAATTTTATTATTATCCATGTTTAGCTCACTTCTCAAAACATTTTCCTGGTTTCTGCCTTTGTTAAGATAATTAACCAGATGTTTTTGTTTTACATACTCAGACAGCACAATACCAAAATTTGTAATATTGACACTGCCAGTAGTAACTTCCCCACCAAGATCATTAAAAAGTCCCATTATATAATATGATTAGATTAAATTTCACCGTTGAAGTTACGCTTTACTAACTTCCTAGGACGATCAAGATACAAAATGTCGTACTGCTTGTCAGTCGCTTTTCTGTACTGCTCTTTGCTGACATCTTGTTCGTTGGAAAGCATACCAAGCTCACGATTAACTGGAGTTGCAAAGAAGATGTAATGAGAGCAATTTAGCCGAATGTCTTTGGGAGTTTTGTAATAAGATTGCGACAAGTAAATTACACAACAATTTTTATGTCTTCCCTGGATGAAATAATTAATAATATCGTTTTGGTTACGCTCGCAAACATAATCGTCAAAAATAGCTATCTTCTGATTATCTGAATCTAAGGTATCCACAGGGATAATTTCATCATTTGAACATTCTAATATGTCTTCGACCGGGATTTTATTCTTTTTTGCTATATTTTCAAGTTTTTGTGATAAGACTTAATACTTGGACTGCTCTAAGTTTTTAGCAAACAAGTAAATCTTGTCGTAGTAAACCAAAGGTTTCAGCAACATGTGAACTAGTGTGTTTGTCTTGCCAGATCCTGAATTACCGCAAATTAACATTCTAAAACAACAGTCTGGCATGAAGTTCCATATCTGTTTAAAATTACCGTTTTCTGTTTTTATATCATAGTTTGGAATTTGCATTATAATAATACTTAGATAATACTTGTCTTAACTTATCTTAATTTAATCTAACCTTATATTATACATGTCTTTGTTAAAATGGAAAGAATTAGCAGATAAAAAGCAAAAAGCGAGTGAGCTTGTTAAAGAATACGAAAATAAAGTTACTCAAAAAAGACTAGAAAAAGGAGCTAGTCGTGATTTGTACAAAGAAATATTTAAACCTGTAACTAGCGAAATAAAAAGTCAGTTAGAACAGCTAACCGAGCAGTTAGCTTCTCTTCCGAAAATAAGTCAGCAATTAGCCGCTCTTCCAGCAGCAATAGGCGAGGAAGTACAAGAACAAAAAACGTACCAGGGATTACCCCAGTTATTCGCTGAAGAACCAACTACTGCTGATCTAGATGCTGAAATCGATAAAGAAGTGTTCAATCAATATGACTTGCCCTTACCATCGAGTGTAGCCGGAGATAACCAAAAACTTGCATACGTACTCGGAGATGTTAGTAAGATTATCCGAGAAAATGGTCGCAATATGACTGTTCTTACTAAACAAATTAAAAAAAGAAAGCAGGATGCAACCACGAAAGAAGAATATAAACGAATCCGGAAAAACATAGAAAACGAGTTAAAAACCTTAAAATATTATAGAGAAAGAATTGATGCAATGCTTGTGCATAGTGAGGTCTTTTCAGGCAAAGGATTACAACAAAAAAGAAATTCCTACAAAGTCGACAAAGATGGTTACTATGGAATGTTGAAAATTGATTTACCCGAGCTTATTGGTTATCACAGACTTATTGCCAAACAAGAAGAAGCAGTTGTGCTAGATATGAAAGTAGATGATGATTTTATAGACTTGATAACGAAGCGTTACAACAATGGAAAAACTTATTCAAAGCTGTCTCAGAATGCTTTTAAGAAACTAACAGAATTATCTGATTTACCAATTCACAAAGGTTCTTCAAAGTTCAAAAAGATTTTAGGAGGTTGTGTTGAATATTACAATAGCCCCGAATATTTGATGGATGATCTAGAGTTGGTATGCGGAAGTATCGAATCAGGAAATAATAGCCCACAGCTAATAAATAAAGGTATTAGCATAATCGATGAATTATTAAAAATAGGTAAAATATCACCCAAGGAACACGAACAACTATTTTCTAAATATTTTAATTAAATTATTGTCTAACTGTTATTATACATGAAAACCAAAGAAGAATTAATTGATCACTTGATGCGACTTGTGGCTGCATACAGACGCAGTTATAAATTGTGCGGTATTATAAACACAACGTTACAGATTACCAGCGGAATAATTGGTTGTGGTGCTCTCCTAGCATTAGTTCCAGCAATTCCTGTTTTCATAGCTGTGGTTGGCGCAGTTCCTCCAGTAGTTGCTGTTTTAGCAAGTAAAACAAGAATAGCAGAAAAAAAGACTTTGTTAAAAACACATCATAGGAGTTTTAAACAACTTCTATCATATGTCCAAACAACAACAGGACTAGAAAATGACGAAGAGGTAATTAGGATTACCTTCAATAAAATATTAGAGATTCAAAAGAATGATAACTTTACAGAACCTCTGGAAATGTATATGAAAAGGTTCAAGTTAAACGGTCATGGCATTCAGTCGTAATTTGACTTGTTTCCATATCCTATCGTACTTGTCTCTGGTTGATTTTGTTTTAATCGGTTTTGTTTCTTTTTCTATTTTTAATATTTTAAATATTTTCTGAAAAATGTATTCAAATTTGAATGATCTTTTTCGACCTTCCAGCTTATCCAAAATCTTTACAATTTTGTAAAACAAATCCTCGTGTCTTTGTCTATTTTTAGAAGACAAATCAAATGCTACCAAGTATTAAGGCAAACACGCTCGTTATCAAAAACTTTACAAGTATCGTTGCAATTTACGCATGCGTATGTACACTTGTAACACAGTTTGGTCATGGACCAACTTGCAAAGCTTCTTTTTATTAGTCATGTAAAATAAGATGCAATCTGTGCACACCCCAGGAGGATCAATAATATCTAAAACTCTTTCACAATATTTGCAATTCATTATATTATACTATAGCATCATATATTTAAATATAGGCTTAAAAAATATTTTCTTATGTAATATTATAATGGAACAAGTAGAAAAGAAAATCAAAAACTTTAAGAAAGATCAAATGGCATATGCTCAAACGGTTGATTTTGAAGATGCGAGTAAATTAGATGCTGAGCTTTTAATTTTTTCAAGCTTTCAAGATTTGACAGAAAAAATCATAACAATGACACAACAACTAAAACTGTCATGGAAAATAGAAAAAAGAGATATAAACAAACTACGTTCTTTGTGCAAAAATAAATTTCAGAGGCAAAGAGTTACCATCCAACTTTATACAAAGTTTCTTTTATTGCCCACTATGATATTTTACTTGACCGAGGAATTAAAATTATTATGTATGGATAAATAAATATTTTACTTCAAAATAAATAATTAATTAATTAATTAATAGGGGCTTAAAGAAATAATCTTATGTAATATTATATAATGAGTATCCGAGAAATTGAAACATCCCCAAAACAGTATAGCAAGGTTTTTAAAGTAAATGTTATCGTCAAGAAAGATCCGCTCAGACAACTACAAAAAACACAATCAAAAGTTGTGAACTTTCTTAAAAAAGAACTAAGAAAAACAGGTGGATTTAAATTAAGCGTTGATATAAAACTTACTTTTAAAAAAACATCGATGGGGGACAAAGAAACAGGTCCTACAATCACATACAAAACAGCTTACTTTAATTCTAAAGCGGCAACAATATTAACCGAAAATAATATTATCGGGGCGTTGGACAAAGCATGTGAGGAAATTATAAATAGAGTTGGAAATTGGATTCAGATGGGAAGTGGTTGGGTAATTGAGACACTAGACGCACACTATATAAATCGAATAAAGTATAAGCCTTTACGTGGCAGCTCTTATTTGAATTTACCAAAAGAACTGCAACACAGCAAAAAAGGATTGGTAAATATAAAAAATGAAGATAACGAGTGCTTTAGATGGTGCCATTTGGCTTATGAATTTCCTGTTGAAAAAAATCTGCAAAGAATAACAAAGTATAAAAAGCATATTGGTGATCTAAATTATGAAGGAATTACATTTCCTGTTACTATCAAACAAATCTCAAAAATAGAAAAACAAAACAACATTTGTTTTAACATATTTGGGTATGAAGATAATCAAGTATACCCGTTGCACATATATAAAAAAATAAAGCAGAAAAAACATGTGATATGCTTTTAATCACCGAAGAAGAAAAAAATCATTACGTGTGGATAAAAGATTTTAACAGTTTGATGTATAATCAAACGGCACACAAGGAAAGAAAATGGTTTTGTAAAACATGCTTGCAGTGCTTTAAATTTGAAAGAGTTCTGGAAAAACATAAACCTGTTTGTCTTTCACTTAATGGCAAGCAAGCAGTAGAGATGCCAAACAAAAATGAAAAGGTTAAGTTTAAAAACTACGACAGACAGCTAATGGTTCCGTTTGTTATATATGCTGATTTTGAAGCAGTAACCGAAAGTATTTCTTCAGTATCAAACAATCCTAAAAAATCACACACAGAAGAATATCAAAAACATACTGATTGCAGTTATGGGTACAAGGTTGTTTGTTGCTATGATGATCAGTATTCAAAACCAGTTGTAACGTATAGAGGACCAAATGCTGTTTACACATTTTTAGAAAAAATGATAGAAGAAGAAAAGTGGTGCAAGAAAACTATGAATACGCATTTTAAGAAAGATTTGGTGATGTCACAGGAAGAAGAAGCTAGATTCCAAAAATCTAAATCATGCCATATTTGTGGTAATGGTTTTTCAATAACTCTTAAAAAAGATGACCCAAGTCGTACAGTAGCATATGAAAACTCCGTTAGAAAAGTTAGAGATCATTGTCATATAACTGGAAAGTACAGAGGAAGCGCTCATGACATATGTAATATTCATTTTAGGTTGACTAGAAAAGTACCTGTTGTGTTTCATAACTTGAGAGGATATGACTCTCACTTCATAATGCAACACATCGGAAAGTTTAAACAAAACATAAATGTGATACCAAATAACATGGAAAAGTATATGGCTTTCATGTTAGGAAAAAGTTTAGTATTTATTGATAGTTTCCAGTTCATGTCCCAATCATTAGATAATCTAGTAAAAAAACGTTCCGTCGTTTCAATACATATCTCAAGAATACAGCGGTAAAAAGTTAGACTTGCTAAAAAGAAAAGGCGTTTATCCTTATGATTACATGAACAGTTTTGAATGTTTCGATGATACTAAGTTACCTGGCAAAGATAGCTTTTATTCTCAATTAAATGATGAGCACATTTCAGATGCGGATTATGAACACGCTAAAAAAATATGGAAAACATTCAAGATTAAAAATATGGGAGAATATCATGATCTGTATCTTAAAACTGATGTGCTGTTACTGACAGATGTTTTTGAAAACTTTAGAAAAATGTGCATTGAGTATTACAAATTAGATCCTTGCCATTACTTCAGTAGTCCTGGGTTAGCCTGGGATGCGTGCCTCAAGATGACTGGTATTCAGCTTGACTTAATCACTGATATTGACCAATATTTGTTTGTGGAAAAAGGATTAAGAGGTGGCACGAGTTATATTGCAAATAGATATTCACAGGCTAACAATAAATATATGAAAAACTATGACAAGAAAAAAGAAAGCAAGTACATAATATATCTCGATGCTAATAACTTGTACGGATGGGCCATGTGTCAGCCGTTACCTACTGGCAACCTTAAGTGGGCTGATAAGTTTGAAAAAGGAAAATCAAATTACATTGTTGAGTGCGATATTGAGTATCCCGAAAAACTACATGACTCGCATAATGATTATCCTCTCGCCCCAGAAAGTTTAAATATAAAAGATGAGTGGTTGTCAGACTATTGTAAAAATTTAAAACAAAAGTTTAATCTAGGAAATTGTAGTGTTAATAAACTTGTTACGACGTTGAAAAATGAAGAAAAGTATGTCGTGCATTTTAGAAACTTAGAATTGTACAAAACGCTTGGATTAAAGGTGACAAAAATACATCGAATACTACAGTTTGATGAATCAGAGTGGTTAAAGACATACATAGATTTTAATACTACCAAGAGGGCAGCTGGTAAAAATGCTTTTGAAAAGGATTTCTTCAAACTGATGAACAATTCAGTTTTTGGTAAAACTATGGAAAACTTGAGAAAAAGAATTAATGTTAAATTGACTCACGACGAGGAGGTTCTTTTAAAATAAAAAAGGTTAAATTGACTCACGACGAGGAGGTTCTTTTTAAATAAAAAAGTTCTTCATTTATTTCTTGTAAAATGTTTAATGAAAATTTATTTGCTGTAAACAGAATAAAAGAACGATTAGTTTTAAATCGTCCTATTTATGTTGGCATGTGTATTTTAGACTTGTCAAAATATTTGATGTATGCTTTCCATTACAACTATATCAAAAACAATTATGATAAAAAAGCTAAGTTATTATTTACTGATACCGATTCCTTGTGTTATGAAATAAAAACAAAAGATGTGTAAGCAGACTTCTACAAGGATAAAGAACTGTTTGATAATTGTGATTATGATCCAAAAAGTCAGTTTCATTTTAATGATAATAAAAAAGTTATTGGCAAGATGGGGGGAGGGGGGGGGGGGGGGTTTGGGGGGGTTCCAGAGCGGGGTTGCTTGAGAAAACTGTTGAAATATGTTGGTGTTGATTTAGGCGTGACTTACATTTAGATCTTAGTGGTACAAATGAGAGTTACGCTTGAGTACCCCCTGGCATATTTCACTAGTTGTTCTCATTGCCCGCGAGGGAAAACTGTGCTCAAATCCCCCCTTTCTATACTACTTGCGGTAGAATAATGGTTCGTACTTTGGCATATCACTCCGCCGTCAAAACATTTAAAATAGGCACCACCAAATCGTTCCCATAGGTTTACAGGGCATCGTACGTTTTGCTTACCAATATCACATAGCTCTTTTAAAACAACCTACCTTAAATTAAATTACTAACCTAAAATGTATATCAAAATGTAGAGTATAAGTCGTGTTTCTTTCGATTGTTTACATGTCAATCAGCAGCCGATAGTTGGTGGTGTCACGGTGTTGACGTTCTGTTTGTCATTTTGTTGTTGAAACAAAGTCATAACCGACTTAAAAAATATAGCAAACACTATTTCAACATGTCTATTATTACTTGCTACCATCGACAGGTACGATTAAAGTGCAAAAAATAAAAGTTTACCCTTGTACAAAAATGAACAGATTATCCATGAGATTTGTTTTTAAAAAAATAAAATTGCCAAGTTGAAAAAACGTTGTTATTTTGTTGAAACCAAATTGATAACCCACTTTAAAACTACCGTAAACACTATTTCAATATGTCTATTGTTACTTGCAATCAGTAACAGTTACGATTAAAGTGCAAAAAAGAAGTTTACCCTCGTACAAAAATGAACATGATTATACAGGAGTATTCCTTTCCCCAACCAGACATGCGCAGTGAAGCAGTCGTCTAGTGAACGACAAGTGTTTGGCACACTTCTGATCGAGACCGATCCCGTTCAATTTTCATCCCATCTTGTATTAAAGTGAAAAACAAACAACATATTTCACCTATTACTTCATTATTTATATGCATTGCCAGTGAGTAATCTGCAATTTGTATCAATAGCAATTGACAGAGCATGGTTTCATCAAGTTGGTTGGTGTTTAAATTAATCAACGACATGAGTGTAGACTCTTTTTGTTTGGCATTATGCCATTGGTTCTACACCAGTTATTCTGACAAGTTAATGATTTGCACATGTGCATAGACAAAGGAAATTTCAGCGACCATGTTACACAATTAATTTAAAGTTTGTTTTATATCCTGAAACTGTATATATAAAACATATACAAATGCGCAGGCCAATACATTTTTTATATTTAACAAGAGGCCAAAGTGGGCCTGTAGGCGCTCTACTGGTATGATGGGAAAAACATAGACATGATAGAGGTCAAACCAATAAACATGTTTCCTATATATAACTCATGGCGGCCATTTTGAATATCTGACGACAAAGAAAAACACACACTTGATAGAGGCCAACAACAGGAACATGTATATGATATTTAACTAGAATGGAATAAGTGGTAATATGTCTTTGATAAATGTCCTTAAATTTGACATAGGTTTAGCCATGGTGGCCATCGTGGATGACTGGAGGCCCAAAAAAACATAAATCTGAGGTGGACTAACCCAAAGATCATTGTGATTAAGTTCCATCAAAATCCTTCAAGCGGTTTCAGAGGAGATGTCATTTTTAACGTTTTCCTATATAACTCTATGTAATCTTTGGGTCGCTGTGGCGGCCTTAATTATTCGACAATAACGAAAAAACACAAACTTGATAGAGGCCAACCCTTGGAACATGTTTATGACATTTCACAAGAGGGGGACTATCCTAAAGATCATTGTAATGAAGTTTCATCAAAATCCTTCAATCGGTTTCAGAGAAGATGTCATTTTTATCCTTTTTCTATTTAACTCTATGTAAACTTTGGGTCGCCGTGGTGGTCATTTTGATTATTCGACGATAAAGAAAAACACAAACTTGATAGAGGCCAACCCAAGGAACATGTATATGATATTTCACAAGAATGAAATAAGTGGTTTTGGAGGAGATGTCGTTTGAATTTCCTTAAATTTGACCTAGTTTTAGCCATGGCGGCCATCTTGGATGACTGGTAGCCGCAAAAAATACAAATCTGAGAGGGACTATCCTAAAGATCATTGTGATTTAAGTTTCATCAAAATCCTTCAAGCGGTTTCAGAGAAGATGTCATTTATAATGTTTTCCTATATAACTCTATGTAAACTTTGGGTCGCTGTGGGGGCCATTTTGATAATTCGACGATAACGAAAAACACAAAATTGATAGAGGCCAACCCAAGGAACATATTGAATAAGTGGTTTCGGAGGAGATGTCGTTGAAATTTCCTTAAATTTGACCTAATTTTAGCCATCTTGGATGACTGGCAGCCGCGAAAAAACACAAATCTGAGGGGGACTATCCTAAAGATCATTGTAATGAAGTTTCATCAAAATCCTTCAAGCGGTTTCAAACTTCGAGTCGCCGTGGCAGCCATTTTGATTATTCGACGATAACGAAAAACACAAACTTGATAGAGGCCAACCCAAGGAACATGTTTATGGTATTTCACAATAATGGAATAAATGGTTTCGGAGGAGATGTCGTTTGAAAATTCCTTAAATTTGACCTAGTTTTAAATCTAAGAGGGGCACTCCCAAGTAACATTGTGATGAAGTTTCAGAGAAGATGTCGATTTTATAAAATTGCTAACAGACGTACAGAGAGACGGACGAAAAGCGATCGCATAAGCTCGCCTGGCCTTTGGCCAGTAGAACTAAAAGTGTTTGGAAAATACATTTTGAAAAAATAACCAATAATCCCATTCAATCAACATCAAAACCAGCGTGTACACCGTCAGCATCAAAACACATGCATGTTCGTCAGGATGGATTTACAATAATTCATCGCACATGGGCATAACGTTGGTTTCTGGTTCCGGTTGCTAGTTCCCGGTAGTTTCCGGTTCCAGGTTCCTTATTCAAATCGAATGAGGAACCAGGAACTGGGAACTATGAAGTGCTTCCTGGTTTCCGGTTCCCGGTACTTTGTTTTCGATTTGGACCCAATAAGAAATTGAATAGTATCACTGATTTTCTAATTGCAAATATCCAAGTTTCATGAAAAACGACATGTGATGTAATAAACTCGGAAAAAAGAAAAGAAAAACAGTACCGTTAGATGGTAGAACCTCGGTTCCGATACAATTAGTTTACCTATCCCACATGGATAAACTCATGATGGATTATTTTTCTCCCATTATGCGTTTAGTATGGGCATACTTCAATGACTTGTTGTATTTGATTTTACGCTAGAATAAGGCGACGTCACCAACGTGACGTCATGACGTTTCATGTTAGAGCCACATGTCATGTGCTGTGGGTGCGCCAGGAACTAATTATTCAGCATTTTTGATCATTTTGATACTCCGCTACAGGGATTCTTTTTTGTGAACAGTGCTGGACTATTTCATTGAACAAATCTCAAAACGCCGCCATTTTTTTTTTGTACATCACGCGATTCATACTGCCGTTATCGATTTTACGCGTACCTATGTTACTGGCGTGAACGCCTTTGTAAACGTCCTGCCATTCGCAACATCTCGTACACTGCTTCGCAGCATGACTCGAATGTAATACGCTAGTTTCCGTCATACTAGCGTGACGCGCGTCAGATTCCCGCCAAAACGAATTTGCTTTCAAAATCAGTTATCTTCAACATTTTGCAATGCCATTTAGCCGATTGCTCCATCTATAGTTTATTTACGTGAAAGCAGTGATAAAACCTTCATCTGTATTGTAAATAACAAACATGCAACGCAAATCATACATCAACACGTGTGGCAAGCGGCTATATTGTTTATGCAGCAACAGCTTAGCAACAGTGCACTATTTTCTGTGCCCTTGCCTTCCGGCTAACAGAATGTGAAGATTTTGAACATACCGAAGCGCCGTGATACACACGAGGCGGGATCCCGAGGAATGACGGGATTGGCCGAGCGTTCACGATTGAACGTTCTGCGTCAGATTACGTCATGCAAACGTAGAATGTGTTGACACGCTGGTAAAATTTGAAACAGGCGAGTTGTAGGACATATCGTGGAACCTGATGTTACACTGCAGTGTGTTTACGTAAAGAATGAAACAGTTTGACTGTCCGTGTCGTAGAACCCTGCAGATAAATAACAAGTAAGTTTAGTTGTAAATTGTAACTCGTTTTTCTGCATAATTTGTTTGATTATTTTTTATGCGAAGCACATGCATGTTTCGATGCCATGGCATGGGTTGTTCACACTATTTCATTTTCAAACGTTGAGGTGGGTAAAGACATCCTGAAATAAACTTAAAACTGAGTGAATTTATAAACCCTGGAATTTGCATGATTGCGAGGATCAACCTTCTCTTTTATGTGTGCGTGGGTGATAATTTAAATCGGACACTCACAAAATCTCTCCTCCAATTCGGGCTCTATTCGTTCTCGTTACCTCCCGACCCCAGCCACGACCAAGATTTCTCCCACACAGTGACATTTACTGGTATGGCTATGACGGGGAATAGCTACGATGGACAGTGTCAAACCTCATAACTTGACGTGTGACCAATAGTACAACAACAACAACCATTTCAAAACATCTGTCCCTGCCCACCCCTCACCCCATACTAACTTGACCTTTCTTGTGAATTTGCTTTATTCTGACTCTGCATCACCCTGTTACCACAGCCTGGCACAGGGTTAGAATAATCGAGGTGTTTACTTATTTACACGGCTTGCCATTTCTTGAAGGAAACAAAATAGGCCGACCATGACCTACTGTGCATTACCAGGGTACGAATATGAATCGAGATTTTTTTTTATTCCTTTCTATATGTTTTCATACCTGATATAATTGAATAGAATGAAAACGGACGCTCCTGAATCTGTTTTCAATCTTCGAGTAGCCATCCTCTAAGCTTCGCAAAGCCAAAAAATCATTTTGAACACCCATATTTACATGTAATTTTATTGACAGCCGAAAACCAAAATGGCGACAGCGGAACATTCCATTTTTAAGGGTAGGGTGACTTAATAAATCTGTTGACCAGCAGTGGTGTAAATAACAAAATATAAACTCAGTATACTATTTACCTAGCCTATATTTGCTACATATAATGGTTTTCATTCCAAAATAAAGGATAAGTATGATCGATTACCGGAGGTGCTGAACATTGAACAACAACCTCACCCTGCGTTTTACATGGTACATCCGAACCCTAGAAACAGACATGCGCAGACGACAATTTCTAAAAAATAAGTCGCCATGTTGTTTTAATTTTTACAATATAAACAATGGGGTCAAAATTAATTTTAGGCTTTGTGAAGCATAGCGGATGGCTATGGCAAGATTGTAAACAGATCCAGGAGGGTCTATTTTCATTCTATCTAACCATATCAGGTATGAAAACATATAGTAAGTAATAAAAAAAAATATCGATTCATATTTGACGCACAGGCACCCTGAAATGCACAGTAATTTATTTTACATGACCTGCCATTTCTTGAAAAGAAATTAGGCCGACCATACTGGCTGTATACCAGATATCGTCATTTTTTTTGTTGGTTCTTAAATATATCTAAATCAAATCCAGTCATCTCATAAGTATTTTTGCTGGTAGAGAAGTTTACCCCTTTGCTGTAAATATTCTCTGTTTACATTGTTTCTATTCTCGGTAACAAGTGTCACGTGACCGTTACTAAATATAGACTGGAATGGGTCGATGGTCTGAGCTGAATGTAGTAGTTATCGACATCTTCCGTTTAATTCCGACTAACCTATATGATGAAAACTTGTGTAGTTATTAAAAAGAAACATAAATATACCATTGCATTTAAATACACAAAAAAAATGTCAGAAAAAAGTTATATCTACAATTTAAAATGATTTTTCCACTGTACCATAGATCTACATACCTGTCTACATACCTGTATATCAGGTTCACAATTTAAAGGTAAATAACTGTTCGCAAATTTAAATTGATTGCCGTGTACTCGTTGTCTCCCCTGGCTGAACATGTTTAGCACTCGCTTTTA
This sequence comes from Cyrtodaria siliqua, assembly GCA_037043455.1. Taxonomy (NCBI): domain Eukaryota; kingdom Metazoa; phylum Mollusca; class Bivalvia; order Adapedonta; family Hiatellidae; genus Cyrtodaria; species Cyrtodaria siliqua. The sequence continues at coordinate 19,785 of JAWPHD010011574.1, forward strand.
TGAAAACATGTGAAATTGATTCAATGGTTCGACGTCAAGGATCGGAACGTACGTCACGGACACCTGCAATTCTGATAGCACGTACACGTGCCAACGCTCGATTCGGTGAGTAAAACTTTCTTTATTCCTATGAATTCAATGATATTTGTAAAATTGAACTAGTGCAGAGAAGGAAGCCTGCTCTCAATTATATGTAAACGCATGTGACTTTCCAAAAGCATTTACGGTTAAGTCCTGAATACGCGACAAAGTCAATTTGAATTTTGATAGTAAGTACACACAAACACTTGACATTTGAAAACTTGTTAAATTTGGTCTTATTTCAACTTTTCTAAGTGAAAAGAAACTGAGCCGGAGATTTGCTACTCCAAGCCGTTTTAGATATGCAATGTTCCATGTCATTATTGCCTTGCTTGAAGACGTTCAGACGGAATATTAGACATGATAGCGCGTACGAAGTGAGAGTTTGAGAGATAGTACGTACACACAACATGAATAATTGAGAAAATGATGGATAGCGTGTACATAAAATTGCATGTGATTGGGTAGGTACATTCCGACATTTCTCAAAGGCTGCCTGTAAATCAAATGTATGTTAATAGTGTACAAATGTACATGTCAGAGGTAGTCCCCAGTCAGTTCAACTTCCCCGATAAAGTTATAGTCTGGCACAAAAAAAAAACGGAAAAGGATTCATATGGCGTAAAGGTGCGCAGAACAGATTGACTCGGAACAACGAAATTTTTATCTGATTCAACAGGCTCGCATCTGCCTCTTCTGGCTTCACCGGCGACAACTTGCGAAGTGTTTTTAAATCCAGACATAAATCTCAGGAATTTCCCACCAAATAACTGTCAACCGAGCTTCCAAAATGTCTTGCTTTCTTCACTATATCTCATAGAAGATGTCGTCTTCTCACCATACCACGCAACAACTTCAGTCCACAACAAGAATGCCATATTTTTTACTGGCTGGACACCCTGATGTATTTGCCGGAAAATATCTAGAAACACATTCTTAATTCCTTCTTTGACGAGTTTTTTAATGACGTCCGGTGCCAACTCCATCATTTCTCGAATGTCTTCTTTAAGTCCATCATCATCTTCCCAATTTGCAGAACTTTTACCCGGTCTCAAATCATTGGATGTTTCGTCCTCATAAATGAACCCAGCAAGATCACTCGGGTCATCATTATCTCCAAGAGTCACATTTTCCTGGTGCGTCTTATGTAGAGGGAGACCCGGTGATTTCGTCGCAATATAATATGGACCTGAAACACACAAATAAGTCTTAGAGTCCAATTTAGACAGAATAGCAAATATGAAAGTAGGTTATAATTGAGGATATATTCAAAGACTGTTTAGTCTATTTCGTATTGAACAACGGGCGTGCTCAATTTTCAGTGTAGGTCATCCATGTTTACCAATAACTAGACGGGTGTTCCCCGGAACACGTGTGTCGCCTGTCAGCGGTTTGTCAGTACAGGGCCCTCACGCTACTTTGGGGGAAGGGGCCCGCAGCCCTCAGAAGGGGGAATTTTTGTAACTTGGGGGAATTTTTACAACAAATAAAAAACTCTGTTTGATTAACACGTTTCACTTTATTAACATACATTCGTCAACCATCTGGTTCTTTTTCTGATAAAAAAACTCCACTTAATAACCATCAATGGCATGTTTTCATCGGAGATCCACATTAAAAGTCAACCCTTCTCTTCTTTTTATCCCGAAAAAAACCTATTGCCCTGTCCAGTTGGGCATCTGGTTGAGTCAGTGCCCGATAATAGTTAAAACGTCCTGTGCACGATAAACAGTCTAAAACCAGTCTAATAATAATCAAAACGTCTTTATCAAACCGGTAAACACGACATCGTGAGCATATCGTCTTGAAAATCGGATTTTTTTTTTTTTTTTTTTTTTTTTTTTTTACGTATTTCTGAGGGGGAAAAATATCAATTTTTGGGGGAAAAAAAGATACTTTTCAGGTGGGGGACTGCCGCCGAATAACGGCGGCAGAAATGACTAAATGAGGGCCCTGCAGTATAGCAAGGTTTTTTGGACCTGATAAATTACCTTGACAAGCTAGCCTGATTAAGTTTTTTTTAGTATGGTCATGTCGATGTTGTCAAGAAAGTTTGATGAAGAAATATCAAGAAATGGGACAGATATATCCAACGTTAAGTTTTCGCTGACGGACGAACGACAAAGTGATCCCTACGTATCGTATTTTTCTTCGAAAAGGTGGCACAAAAACAGCCCCATCAGTCGATGTTTCGGGCAAAATAAAAGCCCAATTCAATATCATCGATATATCCGAAACATCATTTCTGAACTATAGTGCTTTTGGTATTTTTAAAAATGGTCGCATCTGATTTCGAATATTGTGAGCTGGGGTTGGGACCAAATACTTTTTACACTTGTATCGCCTGTCATTCCAAAACACAAAGTGTGCATACACAGCTTGGGAAAATAAAATACCATTGTATTTAATTAAAAGCAATAAATTCGCTAAACTGTCTTCACCACCCTTTCTGTTGTTTTTTGTCTCTTTCATTGTATTATCAAGTCCTTGTTTACAGTACAGAGCGGACCTACGATGCCATTGCGTTCGGACACTGTGGTTTCTGTAGGACCCTATATCTCATTTTTGTGTATACGTGATATCTGTTTAAATGCACTTTTCTCTTGTGTGTACGTTCTATCTCTCAAATTCTCACTTCGTACGCGCTATCATGTCTTATTTTCCCTCTTAACGTCTTCAAACAAGGCAATAATGACATGGAACATTGCATATTTAAAGCGGCTTGGAGTAACAGATCTCCGGCTCAGCTTCTTTTCACTTCGAAAAGTTGAATAAGACCAAATTTAACAAGTTTTCAAATGTCAAGTGTTTGTGTGTACGCACTATCAGAATTCAAATTGACTTTGTCACGTTTTCATGACTTAACCGTAAATAATTTTGGAAAGTATCATGCGTTTACATATAATTGAGAGCAGGCTTCCTTCTCTGCACTAGTTCAATTTTACAAATATCATTGAATTCATACAAAAAAAGAAGGTTTTACTCACCGAATCGTGTGCGTGCTATCAGAATTGCAGGTGTCCGTGACGTACGTTCCTACCCTTGGACGTAAAGGGTCAGCTATCTTCCTGCGCATGCGCATTAGCGCGTGATTCCTCTGATTGTGTTTTGTTTATAACGATATTTATATAGGTAAACGGGTTGGTTATTGAAATGATGAAATCTGGTGAATGACGATAACTGGTACACAACCAGTATATATCCGATTATTTTACATGGCCTTCCATTTCTTAAAAAAATCATAACCACGAACAAGTTAGTGTCATAGCCAACATGTTTTATACCAATCTATGTTCTAACAAGCTTACTGTAAATTATAAATACAATTGAATCCTTAATGAAATATTCAAATTTTAGATGAAAGTTATATATATATGTGTTTATATATTGTTTCATTTATTTCCATAGGGAGACATGATACCTGCATGACTTCAGAACCAAATACATATTCGGATCTGAAATCCGCTGTGACTGTTGGTTGGACGAGTTGACTGTTGAGGTTGAAGAAAAACTAAAAACATGGATTTCATAGAGGTTTGTATGCAGGTCTTATTTATATGGTGAAAAAGGCATTTCACATCATGATGACAATAATATATTTAGGAAAAATTACCTAAGAAAATTGTATTCCCCATTCATGGATTTTCCCCCAATTTAGGTCAAAAGGCCCCTTCCCCAAAACTGGTAAAAAGGCCCTGGCTCAAGAAAAATTATTTTCTTTTGATTTACATACATGTATTTTAAGTCATATCTCTGGGCTCAACGGCTCATTAAATTGCAACATTGCACTGAATATTTACATTTACTTTATTTATTTATTTTCTTTTAAAAGAATAGCGTTCATTTCAAATAAACTTTATTTTCAAGGAGATATACACCCGCACTGCAAATACACTGACGGTAGTGGTCTAGCTCTCTGTAACATTGTCATGCATGGGGACTTAACTTATACGTTATCATTTCTCGTTTATGGGTATTTACTAACGTAAAATAAAACTATATTTCTATAACTGGTAAAATTTAGGCATTGAATTATACATGTATAATGTGTTCAGCAGATGAAACCGGGGGTTCATAAGTGGCTAAGTGACACTATCCGAGGACATGTTTATATTTGAATTTCTGTTATCTAATGCTGTCGTTTCCTCATTAAGTAGTGTCATTCAGCTTACGTAAATAATAAACTATACGAACTTTGACACGTTTGTGTTGAAATAAGTAGCACGTGTAACAACACAACACACACGTGTCAAAGTTCGTATAGTTTATTACGCTGAATAGCAAAGTGATCGTATAGTTTTATTAAACAAATAATTTATTAAACAAGTAATTTATTAAACAAGTTCAGTTCAAAACATAAAGTTAATCAGTTACTTCTGCAACAGGGTCAGATTCAATTACTTCCTAACTCTAACAACAATCTTGTTGCCGTAAACACCAGCAAAGTTCGTAACACCGAACCGTTCTTTATCGAACCCAGATCCTAACCGACAGCCCTATCTGCCTGTCTCTGCCGCTTTATGCTGCCAGGCCAATATATACTAACAACACCCCTACTGTAGTACACGAATCCTGTTTCTGCAAGATATTGAATATAAGTTTAGTATCACTAATATGATGATTATACAGTGGTCAAAGTTTGATTGGTCAGCTGAATAAATAAAGTATAAAGCCGCCATACCCACAGGAGTCCGATGAATGGATGGTAGATCTTACCTAATAAGTGCATTTTCTTTATTTTTCTGACAAGTTACTGCCATTTTCACAAAGTGCATGGTTACGGTATAAAACTAATGGAGCCAAGTGATGAAAAATAATTTCAATGGATTATCTTCAACTACATCTACATGAAGAATGACATGATGCTTATTACTCAAAAAAGAAATCCCTGGATCATCGGTTTTCCTCCTGCATAAATATCACTTTCATCCGTGCCATTGAGAGTGATGTGAAAGAAAGTATAGTTGCTTGTTTCGTACTCAAAGTCAATAATAAACAACATCCATTGAGAAGTTGAAGAAATACATAGTTTTATTGAACATAACCATAACCATACATAACCAAGCATACATGTCGATGATGAGCTATGTTTAAAAAAAAAAGTTCCCAATTGAAAGATTGAAAAAAAGGAGCGTACGTGTGACAAGTATTGAGTAGAAAAGGGTTAAATGCATTTAGTTGACCTTGGTGTACATAAATAGTATTAAAAATACTTATAAAATGAATGTTTTACTGTATTTTTTCCCAATTTGTATGGACAATCACGCTAAAATTTCCAGTTGTGATGGTATATGTTATGTTCCCAAGGAATAGAAAGAAAACATTGTCTGGCGTCCGGCACACTTTAAAGGGACACACGGCAATCGTGTTTTAAAACTCGCGGCGTCCAGTTAGTTTTTCTACATAACTTGCATTTGTTCAATCATTATTATCAGTGGTTTTTTTTCCTTATATACGTGGTACCGAAAAACGGCCTATGGTCACAACACATTATACAGTTCTTCCTTATCAATTATCCATTACAGAGGCATGCCTCTTTTCATAAATTTAAAAATCTGCTCCATAATTCATGAAGGATTGCAACCCTTGTCTTCAAGCTTCTATAGTTAGATTCATCTTTGCTGAAATACATGTTACACTCTTCTAGTAATAAACCTTGAGTAATTTAAAGATGAAAATGTTTGATCTGGAAATTTCGACCACTCGGCTTTTTATTTTGCTAAATCATAACTATTAGTTTAAAGGGGGTTATATTGATATCAGTTGCACATCCAATTCAAATTAAGTACTATTTTCACAAAACAAGACATTATAAGCGCCGTAAAGCATCATATGAATTAGTATAAATGAGTTTTAATGAATCAAAAACTAGTCAGGTCGTCTAGTTTTCCAGATTAAACGAGTTCCGTTGAGTACATAACGAGTTCCTTCTATCATAAGAAATATCATGCTCTTGTTATTTTAAAACTCCCATCTTAAATTAGTGTTGACTCTACTTTTTTAACCAGTTATTTGCCTCCGTATTTTAAATACTTGCACCAATTATTCATGGAGATTTTACTAGCATCACTCTTCACGATTAAGAGTTTGATCTATATAGAGACTACAAACTTTTGGAAAACACTAAGTAGGATAGAGGTTACGAAGAGTAATCGTCACCATTCAGAAATCTAAAGGGAGGTAGCGAAGGGACCGACCGCAGCAAAACTATATTTGGGGTAATACTGAAGTAGGGATAACAACTGATCCCCGCTTGATGTATTTTTCCCAAACTAGACAAAACATGTCATTTAAAAAGAAGACCTGTGTACATCAAACAAGCCAACGCGTCTTCTAATGACGAACTGAATTTATTTTGCTACAACCCGGTGACTGTTCGCATAGCTGTCAAGACCCAGTGGATGTCAAGAGTGATATGGGGTTCCAAGGGGCGGTTGTTTCTTAGGTTGGGGGGTCAAGGTTGGCGGGGCGCAGTAAGTCCGAGATGTTCTGTGGTACAATTTAATAGAATTTATTTGTCACAAATAATTATTTATCTTATTTTTAACATTTAAACACACATTTCAACATCAAAGAAAAAAGGAAATTGAGCATACAGAGTGGAGAAATTGAATGGGTGAACTACATTTTATAAAAAGAAGTCGGCAACAAAAAAAAAAGGCAACTATTCAGAACGCATGAGAACATAGAACGTATGCGTGTGAGCGTGATTTAACACAAAAATGCGTGTCTGACGCTCAATGGCCAATGCGTGAGACTTGACAGGTATGTGTTCGCTGTACGATTGGTAACCTAACGGACCCCTTCCTATAAATTGTAATCCCATTGGGAGCTCGACATGTTTACAAGTGAGAAGGTGCCGATGCTTACGGATGGTAGGAGGTATACAGTACTGGTTCTAATTAGGACACACACACACACACACACACACACACATACAACAAAAATACAAAAAACGACCCGTATATAGCCTAAAAAGGTGCTGAAAATGACGTAAACACCATTCAACCAACCATCAACCTATACCTCGGAAATGTGTCCATTGGACACGGATGCCTCGCTTTAGCGCTGTCAGTCACAGATACACAAGAATCAATAGTGTGTAAGTAGGTCAAGCTCTTTCTCATTGACTTTTTTAGTATGAACATGTTTCTCCAAGCCATTTGAAAGTTGTATGATTTACTAAATGATGAATCAAACTACCAGACATGGGTAACACTATATGCTATGCCCGCTTTCTTGGAGGGGTATCTAAACAAGGACGACCTTACCACCAGAGTATTCTGTCAATTTTGAGTGCTGTCACTGGATCCGAGACTGAGTCTCGCTTGAGGCACGATTGTTTTACCACATGTTTTATTTCATTGGGATCATTCTAAGACCCACTTTTGTGTGATTAGACATTCAGGCATTCAGGGCAGAATTTCATGGTAGTGGGTAGGCTAGATGTTGTTTTGATGAAACCTGTAATTGATTTGAGTCAGAGGCCTCGATAATACTGTGGATAAGGTGTTGCACCTAAGCTGGGCTCGACCCTTGGTGATGGCATGTCTGATGGGAATATTTATCACCATCTCATCTCCATCTGAGGTTGTTGTTCCAATAAATAAACCCATAGTTCATATTGTTTGAGTCTATAATCCAAATGACCTTACAGACTGCCAGTCATATACATGTAAACCCATAACCACATTTTTTGGGTAGGGAAGGCGGGAGGGGCGGGGGTGGGCGTCGTCAGAGGGATAATAGCCTATGGTGTGGTTTTTTTAAAGGGCTCCCCGACCAAAAACAAACAAACACATATAAGCACACGCATCCTTGAGAATTGAGATGACAAAAATTGTCCGCGTACATCTTTTCACCCTGTGAAAGTTTTAAAAACCTATGTGACGTCACATTTCTTGTTACTTGTGGTGTTGGAAAAAACACGGTATTGTGATTGTTGCATTTAGGCCGTGCCTTTTTTCATATTATTATATTATATTATTACCATACATGTATAATATGAAAAAGGCACGGCCTAAATGGGGATTTATCCAGTTTGAGTAATAAACTTAAAATGTCAAACTCTATAATTGAGGATACGGCACTGATCGGATCCTCCTTTTATATGTAAAAACATATTGAGATTCACTAGCCTAATAAATTGGCTCCTATGCAGTTGTTTATTATTATTCTATGTTCTATGTAACTGTAACTCGCCAATACGAAAAAAAATAAAAAAACATTAAACGTGTATTGTAACACACTACGAGATTCACGTGCATGTGTTCAGTGCGGACCATTCGTACAAACTGTCAATTTCAGACAAGCACGGTTTTACGCAAGCGTAAAATAGCTGCCGAGAGAAAATAGCATTATTTCTGGGTAGGAACTGGGAACAAAGTTTAACATAATAACAGACCAAGTCACGGGTGTTAAAACAATATTCAAAAAAAGAGTTGTCACGGAAACGTAAACACGCCATGACCGTTTTTTTTTTACCAGACACTTTCTTCCCAATTTATGTTACGCGAATCCTTGACATGCCTTACAAATTGATTACATATTCACCTTTCTAGCACGACGTGCTAAAGTACACATCAGCACAGAAATAGAATTACTCACATGCATGGGATGCGTTTGCGTTAGCGTGAATTACAACACAGATAAACTATTCATTGCTACCATGTGTAATTATAAGATTGCGTTATCAAAGTGAAAAAACTCAAAGAAACTATTCATTACTACCTTACCATGTGCAATTACTAAAACACATCAGCACAGAAATATAATTACTCACATGTGCGTTAGCGTGCATTACAACACAGATAAACTGTTCATTGCTACCATGTGTAATTATAAGATTGCGTTATCAAAGTGAAACAACTCAAAGAAACTATTCATTACTACCTTACCATGTGCAGTTACTAAAACAATATAAGAGTAGCTGCCGTTCCGGCAGCGAATAAGTTCAGAATCAATCGAGATGTTGCGAAGTGCGTGAAAGTAGATGGAATGGTCAGGTTCTCAAAGATATCCCCACATACTGTTGTTTTGTTTTATCAAATCTACACCCATATCAATGATGTGCCCCCGCCCCATCCCCATCCCCACCCCATCCACCAACCATCCCCCTATCCCATCATCACCACCACCCGAATATTATTTTTTTTACTTTTTTTTTTTTACATATCTCTGCGTTTTGGATTTTTTGGATATTAACGTTTAAATTTGAACGCAATCATTTACATAAAAACAATTTAGTTTAAATTCAGATACACAGATGAAAAATATCGATAAAAAGAAAACTGAAATGGGGTCATAATAAAAAAAATGCTAGATTCTCATCCCCTCCCTCCCCGAGTTGCCTTTCGACCACAGATTTCTTTAAAATGACAGCATTTTTGAATTACAACTGATAAAAATTTCACAGCCTTTTTTCTGACGGTATATACTGGCTATATAATTTATTATTGTTTGAAAAAATCGAACAGTGGAGTGCGCTGTTCTCCGACAGCTCTTTTTTATTATAAACTGCTTATTAAATTCTTACTTAGTGGTGGGGTGAAAAAAAGGACCTAATTCTAATAATGTATAAATTACATGTATTCATTGTCAACATTATTTATTGGAAAGGCTGATTAAGATTTTTAGTCATTGATTTATAGTAATCTAAATCAAAGATCCAAAATACTCCTTAAATTAATATTTAATCAGTCCATATTAAATGAAATAGTTTCTAATTATTTATTATCGCAGTGAAAAGAAAAAAAAAATAGAAAAAAAATTAGGGACTTGAACTCGGTTCTTCTGCGTGGAAGATTACGCCACGGCATCAAATGCGTGACGTCATAATGTAATAGCATATCTTTAAATGTTTTAGGCTGATTCTATGACTCGTAATACTCACACAAGACCTGAATACTGTGAATAGTAGGTCAATAGTGCTTATTAAACTGCAAAGTCAGTTGAAATTGTTCTATTTAGTCGTATTTATCGAATATTGGTCGATAGGTGGTCACTGACGAGACAGTCAGTCAGTCCATCGATTGCGGAAATTAACAAAATGTTCCGATGGCATTGATCGTACATAGCCGGCCAATTCCGTCATTCTTCGGTGATAGCAAGCTGTTGCGAATGGCACCCATACAAGGGACATCGCCGAAGAGGCCCGAAGTGAATTTACCATGCCTATCAGCGTAAGTAGAGACCGGTTTCCCGTTCCTTAAGCTCGACTCTCATATACTTGGCCGAAATCGGAAACCAAAGGGATAATTTTTTTCAAACTCATAGTATGTGGACAAAAGTTGATACCGTTAAGGGGATTTTCATCCCCTATTATCGGTGCAATGCACGCCATCTTAATCATTCCGTCTGACCAGTAACTTAATTTATCATTCTATTCCTATAATATTGTACACTAATATTGTATATAAAGTTCACCATTTTGAGATGGAACGCCAAATTAACAGAAGCCGCCAAATTAACAGAAGCTCAGATATTGAACCTCTCTCATTTGTACTACAGTTCAAAAACTTAGACTGCGGTTCAATTCATTTGTACCGTGGTAAACATAATTAGGCCATGGTTATAATTTAAACCGCGATACAAATGCTTTCACGGCGGTACAAATCATTTGAACAGCAGCACAAATAATTGGAACTGAAGTACAAATGTGGAGATATGGAACATACCCATAAATGAAATATCGACTGCGGTACAATTCATTTGTGCTGTGGTTCAAATCAAGATATGCGAAGAAATAATCAAAATAAATACTTGGTGCTCTCTCCCTGTTAAAGTGAGTTTGGAGATGCCTTATGAAATTTATTTTAATTTGACCAACTCTTGAGTAAATAGCAATGAAAAACACAAAACCGAGTTGACCCATCACAAGGAACATTGTGCTAAAGTTTCAATACCGTATTCGCCCATTTAAACGCCCTGGGCGCTTAGAAAATTCAGAAAAAGGGGTCGCTTGTTAGGACATACACTGAAGTAAAATTCTGTCGAGGATAGTGTTAATTCATTCAGCTTGAGGGTATAAAACAAATACAACACTACATACCTGAAACAACTTTTTATTCAAAAAAACATTTTGATGGAAAATAATTACGGTATCCGTTGTGAAATAGGGGCGGTTAATGAATATTAGACAGAAAAACATGTAGGGAGCGCTTATAGGAACAGGGGGGCTTAAAGGGGCAAATACGGTAATATCCTAAAAAGCTGTTTCAGAAGAGATTTACCTTTAAACCTTTCCAAATATAAATCTTTGCATAAGCATCATCACTGTGGCAGCCATATTATATAGTGGCAGTAACAAAAAGAAAACACACACACATTTGACTGAGACCAACCAACCAAATGATTATGCTTGTATGTTGTTTTACGTCATTTTCAACACGTAAGGTTATATATGACGGTCGATTTTTTGTGGTGGAGGCAGACCATCCACATTTTCTGGGTAGAACCAGTATTGTACACCTCCCGCCATCCTAAGAATCGACACTTACAAATCGAGCTCCCAGTGGGATTCCAACGCGCAGCGGTGAGAGGCGAAGGTTTACAATGCAATGTCATTAACCATTCGGCCACGGAGACGCATGCTTTTTATAAGGCAGATCGCTGATTTGTACCGCGGTTCAAATTATTTAGACCTCAGTTCAATTTTGTCAATTTGAATTGCGGTACAGGTGATTTAAACCGCAATACAAATAATTTAAACCGCAGTACACATTATTTGTAAGACAGTATAAATGATTTAAACCGGTTCATATATTTAAGGAGAGGTGCAGTTATTTGGTAAAACAATACCAATACACAGCAACTTTTTACAGGGCACATGATTGTATAAAAGATATATTGCTGCACCACATAAATAATACCGCAACACCGGTATATTGTCGATACACCCTGCATTGTTTTCAGATACTGACTCTGCGCAGACCTAATAACAAATACGTCTGTGCTCTCTGGAGTAATATTATGGGTGAAAAATATTTTATAATTTTTTTTATATTTTATATGTGCCTATGTAAAGGGTAGTGCTAGGTGTCTTTATAGTCTGATACAGGCGTGGTATTCCAGTGACAGCACTGTAAAGATGAGCATTAAGCTCACTGTTACAAATAGACACCGTCATTATGTATAATGACTAAACGGCATTAACCATAGACCTTATGGGTGCGTACTGGCATGGATATAAATATAAACTTGTATAAAGTGTATACAGGTCTATGGTACTGGTGCTTTGACCTGTTCCAATACTTTGTTAAACACAAGTACATAGATGGAGACGAGCGAGCATGCAACTGACATGTCTGTCATTTTATTTTTAAATCCTAAATCTATTATGCAAGAAAAACTACAAACAGAATCAATCAATCAATTGAATTTTCCGACAGGTCGTGTGATAAGAATCAATTTAATTTTGACCAGAGGTTGTGTGTGGTATTACGTTACTGATTTAAACAAACATAATTCATTCATCTTTTTTATTACATAAAGTAGACGAACTTGAATGTAGACGAACCCTCTTGCAACTCGGTGAACACATTTGAGATGTCCTTGTTGATATTTTAATGACCAATATATGGAAGCATGTAATTCAAACCAGGACTTTATTAATATATAGTCTATCTACTGTCCCAGTTCAAACACAAGACTCGATTTATTACTATTTTATTTATGAAATGATAAGGTAAATAAAGAGTTTAAATAAGAAAATAAGAAATCGACATAGATATAAAATATAAAGAGTATGTAGATCTATGAAATCGATCATTAATTGTGACAACACCGACCTTATGCAGTAAAACAACACAGAATGCTTGCAAAAACGCCGAAAAACGTAGCGACGAAATTTACACATTTCCTCTGTTGTATTGTGTTTTTCCAGTTTAAAATGTAATTATACATTGTATTTGTTTAAATACTGTTCTTTTTTATAATTTTAATCATATATATCTTGAAAAAACGTTCTTTGAAATTAATTCGTAAGTGGACCCTCCAATTACGAATTCGCAAATGGCGTGTCGATAATTCGGAATTATCGAGTATTCGTAATTGGCGTGCAACAGCACTACCAAAAGGCTTTAAAAAACGCTAAGCCCGCGTGTCTATGTGGTTGATCTGCCCGCCGGCAACACCCGAAACCCGCCAAAAACGCCATTTCGAGTCTATTTCAGTGCAAACTACAGTAACACAGCAATAGAACTAAAACGTTGATAAAGAATTTCAAATAGGTTGTTTTTAGTAGGTCGGCCATCTTGCTTTAAAATATCGCTGAGACCACGTATCTATGAGTTTGATTTTTCCGCCGACAACACCCGTAATCGGACAGAAAACGCATGATCAAATGTACCGCTGCACACACTTCAGTACTACAGCAGTAGAACAAAAACTGCGATAAATAATCTCTCAAGTTGGGGGTATTACTAGGCTGGCCATCATGCTTTTAATATCCAGTGAGACTGCATGTCTATGATGTTGATCTGCCCGTCGGTAACACTCGTTATCCGAAGACCAGACGTGTTTTTGACTACTTACGAACTTTCAATCATACAGCAGTAGAACCAACATTGTGATAAACGGTCTCAAATGGTGTGATTTTAATAGCCGGCAACACTCGTTATCCGACGACCAGACGTGTTTTGACTACTTTCGAACTTTCAATGATACAGCAGAAGAACCAAAATTGTGATAAACGGTCTCAAATGGTGTGATTTTAGTAGCACTACCCAAAGGCTTTAAAAAAACGCTGATCCCGCGTGTCTATGTGGTTGATCTGCCCGCCGGCAACACCCGAAACCCGACAAAAACGCCATTTCGAGTCCATTTCAGTGCAAACTTCAGTAGCACAGCAGTAGAACTAAAAGATAAAGAATTTCATAAAGAATTAAAGAACTAATTGATAAATAATTTCAAATATGTTGATTTTAGTAGGTTGACCATCTTGCTTTAAAAAATCGCGAGACCACGTATCTATGAGTTTGATTTTTCCGCCGGCAACACCCGTAATCGGACAAAAAACGAATGTTCAAATGTACCGCTGTACACAATTCAGTACTACAGCAGTGAAACAAAAACTGCGATAAACAAGCTCAAGTGGGGTGGTATTACTAGGCTGGTCATCATGCTTTTAATATTCGTGAGACCGCATGATCTTCCCGCCGGCAACACTCGTTATCCGACAACAAGACCTATTTTTGTTTAATAAGTTTCAACTGTAACGGTTGAGAACGAAGTGCGAAAGAGGTTGACAATAAAACATGATGGTTAGAAATGGTAAGTAGAACCAACAATAGATGTTGAAAGAAGTGCTTCTACTGCTCTATTGCATTTACTGCTAAAAGTATATACTTCTACTGCTACAAATAGTACTTGTATTACTGCTCCTACTGCTAGCAGTAACTAAAATGTCACAGCATTAACGGTAGGGAAACAGATATATATACTTGATATTGGCGAAACGATTGTGTTATAAAACATGATGGTTGAAAATTGAACTTATATTCTTGCGATGAGTATATCTATTGAGATAGTGCTCTACTACCTACTGCTACTGCTGGCAGTAGCTACTGCTATGGTAGCAGCAGTAGCAGTAGCAAACATATGATGGTTGTGAAAGGGGTTGTCTGTTAAACATGATGGTTGGAAAGTAGAAACAACATACTTGCGCAGAGAAAACATATCGTCATAATTACGATGACTATTGACTCTACTGCTGCTACTGCTGGCAGTAGCTACTGCTACTGCTGCTACTGCTGGCAGTAGCTCTGCTGCTACTACTAGCAGTAGTTAATGCTACTGCTGCTACTGCTACTGCTGGCAAGTTACTGCTAATGCTGCTACTGCTGGCAGTTAATAGTAGCAGTAGCAGTAGCGATAGCTGTAGCAAACATATGATGGTTGCGTTTGGGATTGTCTGTTAAACATGATGGTGGGAAAATAGAAACAACATATTTGCGCAAAGAAAACATATATTGTCATAATTAGCTACTGCTACTGCTGCTACTGCTACTGCCAACTTCACGTTCATCTAAACATGGGCTGATACTACACGTGTACAAATCTCCGTTACGTGTGAACAGTATACTAAAGAATGTGATGTGATTTTATTAATAATCAAATAGGATGGTATTTGTATTGAACACGATTATTCGAATTACGCACTAGTAGAAAACTTCAAAGACACAAGTTTCAGTGATTTATTTATGACTCTTTGTAATCTATTTTGTACCCGGAATTTGGTATGTGTTACCCGGCTCTTATAATAGAATATATCCCGCAAATGTACTAAATAAGTCTCCCCACAAAGCTCCGTCACCTTGACGAGCATTTTTAACCGAGACCACGTCACCCATTTTAAGCTCTACAAGGACAGTCTGACTCGCTGTGTTGTGTCTCCCGTCAGTTCCACGCGCATCTCCCCTAGCAACAGCGACGCCATTTACATCAAGGTCAAACCAAAGTTCCCTGCTCTGTTGCGTGAGGATGTGGGTTGTGAAGACGTAGAGGCCTTCCACTGGGCAGACGAACTCACCAGTTGCACTGTTGTAACCGTTCCCTATATTTGTAAGTACATCTTCGAAGATGATGTTTTGGTTACTAGCAAGATGATCTTCGCTCGTCGCACTTACACGTGCAAAAAATCCCACTGGAGTTTCACTGGCTCGTGCACGCCTGACATGTTTGTCTGAAATAAGAAGGTCGTATATGTCTGCTTGCTGATGAAATGGAGTAGGTATCACTTACAGTACAGAGACTATGGTTTGACATTATCATTTCATACAAACAATAATTAAAAAGGGTAGCGTTTAGATGTTTACAAAACAATGATATATAGTCTAGATAATCTTCGACGCTTGATGTTAAATACAAACGTATTGACACTTTTGTGCAGAAAAAAATTTTGTACCTTTTTTTTCTTCTTTTTTTTTAATGATGTTCGACCATCAACATATAGTTCGTCGATATATTGATGAATTGTTTGGCAACCCAAATTAATATTTATTCCAAACATCCTTATCTTACAGAGATATCTCTCCGCTTAGGAAGTTATCTCGCTGCATGGATATAATTAATATTTCACGTTTAAGAGTGATATAGTGTATGATAGACAGATATGTTTTTAATTTAGAAATGTATCTCTCCAGCTTAAAGAGATATCTCTAAAATCAAGATATCTCCTTCCAAAGAAAAATCCCTGTAAGTAAGATATATCTTTAAGATAGAGAGATATATTTGTTCTAAGCTAGAAATAAATAAACGTAACAAAATGTATTCCTGAAAACACGTATAGAGATATATTTTGCTTAAAAATATATCGTTCTAGCTTAAAAAATATATCTATCTCTCTTAAAGTTAAAAAGATATATGTTTAAGTATTTGGCGGGAAAAGACGCTGTTAAAAAGTTATCCTCAGAGAGACCTATACCTTAAAGATATATATCTTAAAACAAGGTATATGTATAGCAAGAGATGTGTAGTTCTAGTTTAACATACCTATCCCGCCATCAGACGTGAGAATCATGGCTCTTATGGTGGTATGTACCTACCATAGTGCCACGATTCCTTGTTTTTTAATCAACCACAGGACCCCGTACCGACCCCATGCATGCAGTACGCACTTTTCCGGCGAAGTTTCTGGCGGCATCACGCTATGTCTGCATAAAGAACCACCGTATTTCAATAGAACAAACTTAAATACCATGCAGAAGACTTACCAAAGAGAGGAAAGACACGCCGATATTGTCAGTGCTCGAAGACCACTGTTAAGAGGTCTTTACGTTTGAAATAATCTCGTTGTCGTGTAATTCATTTTACGCATATTAAATCACAGGTATGTTAAGAATCCAGGAATATATAAACCTATACTTATAATCGGCACATATACATTCAATATATATGAACTGAACACCTGGCTAGAGTTTTGCAAAACGGTTTTGTAGTGTAAATGTTGCTGTTATTTGGCGGGTTAGTTTCTTTTTTCAAAATGTCACTACAAAACCGTGTATCAAAACTCTATCCATGTGTTCCAATACATGTGACAATTAAAATTAAAGCCTTTTTGACGAATTCTAAAAATACTCGTGATTGAATATGCGTAAAATGAATTAACTCTTAGTTTCGAGGTTTAGCCTGGCTGGTTAATGCCCCTGATATTGTGTCTATAGAGTTTGGATTCTCAAAATATATGTAGGTTATTATAATTATACATGTACCTCGTCGTCAGTAGGTTTAAAAACTGTAAAATGTGCCTGTTGTTGGCGGAATAGCTACTTTAAAGTTTAGAGATATCACTCTACCTTAATGTATGTATAGTGTTTGGTAGACTAGCTATGTCCTTATGTTTGTTCATGTTTATAATATTACAGACACCTCAAGCTATCATCAAATCAAACAGTCTGCATTAAGTCCCCTTTGAAGTATTGGCTTCACGTTCATAGCTATTCAGAAAAAGACTTATAACATATTTAGGATGTTAAGATTGTTAAGATTGTTTTTTAATTCTGTTTGCAAATATTAAAAGAAATTATAACCACTGAGACGACATCCGGTCTAAATGTTTGGGAGTAAATACTTATTTGACTTGCCGTGTTTATACTGAAACGAAAAAGAAACGCAACTCGGGAATTTTCGCTTTTCAACAACACATAACGCAGCAAATAGTATTCCTTCAAAGTTTCATTATTGACAGAGTACGCGTTTGGCCCAAGCATGTCAGGAAACTTAGGATGCAAAATTTTGTAAATTCTTTACGTTAAATACAGTACTAAAATGGCTCATTTTTTCAAAGAGGAACTTCAACATTTATGAATTTCTTGTTACAAAGTGTACTGTGATTAAAACGTCTACAGCATCACAGTACCTTTTTTTTTTACAAAACATCTTGAGATTTCTTTGGAATATGAAGTAGAATTAGGTGTACAGTATATACAATATATAGCGGGAATTCCCGAGATGCGTTTCTTTTTCGTTTCAGTATATGTAAACTTTGTTGCATTTGTAATACCTTTGGGTGAAAACAGAAACCAGAGTAAGAGTAAAATAAATCTTACCGTAGCTTAAATCTTTACCACCATAGTTTTTCACTGATTCCAGAATCCTTTGATTTTCGTCCGTTAGTCTATACACCATGGATTCCAGCGCTTCAATTTTATTGACAAGTTTATTCAATGAATCTCCATTGACTTCCAAAGACTTAACATGACAAGTCAGCGCCAAAAGAATGGTTAACGTTGCTGCTGACATTGTGGCTGATCTGATGACAAAAGTGATAATGCGAATGTTTTGTAGGTTATATATTTTGTTCAAGTTCCAATATGCATAGGGTTTGAGCAATTTAACTGTGTCTTATCTTCGTTTCGTTGCAGTGTTGTTATGAACATTGCAAACGTTCCAAAATGTATGCAGTCACATCGTCATGGTATTGTAGCAATATCGTTATTTAACCGGATTATCAAACGTTAAACAGTTTTTGGCCATTTTGAGATGTAGGCCACATTATTAGAAGCGTTGATATCTTAGAAACGAACACTTCTACACCAGACGACCCCGATTTTAAATGCTAATAACATTTCATATTCATCATAATTTGGTCAGATTTTTAACACGTTCTTTACAGCGGTGACTGAATGAAATCCGAGTATCCGTCTGAGTATTTGATGAATCTGTTAAAATATACTCAGGAGTTTTCATACTGCTTTTGTCAAAATTGTGCATTCCGTACTGGGAAATGTACAATGTAACTGGGTTACTTTTAACTGTCGTCTGGTGTGTATATTAGTCAGTAGGACCATCCGTGTTCTCGTCTGGTCTTATTCTCAGCCCGGAATCATCATTTATTTAGGACACTATGTCCACATGTTGTGTCAGTATAACAACAGGTTTTGATCCAAGCGAATTAATTCCGACGTGTGTTTCTTTTGTTATTTTGACATTGTATGTTTGCCCCGACTTGGCGATGCGCGATGATATGATGGAACGATGGTACAATGGTCCATCGTACTACAATGGTCCATCGTACCATCGCCATCATGCCATAGTAACATCGCGTTTAAAAGTCGATGAACGATGATACGATGGCGATAGCTTGATGGACTATCGTGCCATCGCCATTGCGCATCGACTTGTAAACGTTGATACGGAATGGTTCGATGACCCTAACGAGACACCATGATAGACTGTGTGTGGGTTTAATAACAATAGTTTATGATTATTTTTTATTTATTACGAAAATAATGTTTTTCATAAAAGTAGATTATCTACTTTTTCTATAAAATGAAAATAAGTGATATAATAAGTATGGTATTTTCACTGACAACACACGTTATCACAATGTGTACCGGTAAACAGACTTTCATCGGGTTTTGATATGACGTGAAGGATTTACAAGTGTGTGTACTTTTTTAAATACCATGCAAAGTTTTTAATATAAAATCAATTTTAATTTCAATTTCAAACATCTGGAGGTTGTGCCTTAGTGTAATGGTAAACATGTATGGCCTTATAGCCAATCCCAGACTCAATGCCGTGTAATGGTAAACATGTATGGCCTTATAGCCAATCCCAGACTCAATGCCGTGTAATGGTAAACATGTATGGCCTTATAGCCAATCCCAGACTCAATGCCGTGTAATGGTAAACATGTATGGCCTTATAGCCAATCCCAGACGTAATGCCGTGTAATGGTAAACATGTATGGCCTTATAGCCAATCCCAGACTCAATGCCGTGTAATGGTAAACATGTATGGCCTTATAGCCAATCCCAGACGTAATGCCGTGTAATGGTAAACATGTATGGCCTTATAGCCAATCCCAGACTCAATGCCGTGTAATGGTAAACATGTATGGCCTTATAGCCAATCCCAGACTCAATGCCGTGTAATGGTAAACATGTATGGCCTTATAGCCAATCCCAGACGTAATGCCGTGTAATGGTAAACATGTATGGCCTTATAGCCAATCCCAGACTCAATGCCGTGTAATGGTAAACATGTATGGCCTTATAGCCAATCCCAGACGTAATGCCGTGTAATGGTAAACATGTATGGCCTTATAGCCAATCCCAGACTCAATGCCGTGTAATGGTAAACATGTATGGCCTTATAGCCAATCCCAGACTCAATGCCGTGTAATGGTAAACATGTATGGCCTTATAGCCAATCCCAGACGTAATGCCGTGTAATGGTAAACATGTATGGCCTTATAGCCAATCCCAGACGTAATGCCGTGTAATGGTAAACATGTATGGCCTTATAGCCAATCCCAGACTTAATGCCGTGTAATGGTAAACATGTATGGCCTTATAGCCAATCCCAGACTTAATGCCGTGTAATGGTAAACATGTATGGCCTTATAGCCAATCCCAGACGTAATGCCGTGTAATGGTAAACATGTATGGCCTTATAGCCAATCCCAGACTTAATGCCGTGTAATGGTAAACATGTATGGCCTTATAGCCAATCCCAGACGTAATGCCGTGTAATGGTAAACATGTATGGCCTTATAGCCAATCCCAGACTTAATGCCGTGTAATGGTAAACATGTATGGCCTTATAGCCAATCCCAGACTTAATGCCGTGTAATGGTAAACATGTATGGCCTTATAGCCAATCCCAGACGTAATGCCGTGTAATGGTAAACATGTATGGCCTTATAGCCAATCCCAGACGTAATGCCGTGTCAATGAGTGATTCTCCTCTTTACACGTTTGATAAAGGGACTATAAACCTTAGAACTTCACACGCGTGGCCTTATGGCTTAGTAATCCAGGGATCGTGCGTTCTATTCCAGGACAGAATTCGGACTGAATCTGGATTAAGTATCGAATTACTTTTAACTGAAAATGTGCCCCCACAAGACCACTATGCCATAGCATTTTGATAATGAACATAAACACTGATAAAGACGTTCAACTTTTTAATAGAAGAACTCAAATGGAGAAAGTTGAAAGCTCGTTTTTATGCCCCTATTTTGACTAGGGCAAGGGCCATAACTCTGTGGTTCTTGATCCATATGCATAGATTCTAAAGTTGCAAAATCCAATATAACCTATGAATACACGTCTGACAGATACAACAACAAAATAGAATTTAACTGGGTCATTTCCACACCCCACAAAAAAACAAAAAAAACAAAGGGGAATTACTTTGTTATAATGGGGTTATAATGGGGACTGCATTAGACTACACCTCGGAGATTTACATGCAACTGCTGGTGTTACGCCCTAATGTCGATGTGTTTGTTTTGTTTGTATGGTGTTTTACGTCTTTTTCAACACATGTAAGGTTATATATGACGGTCGATTTTTTTGTGGTGGAGACAGACCACCCATTTTTCCTGGGTGGAATCGGTATGGAACACCTCCCGCCATCCATTAGAATCGACACTTCCTCACTTACAAGTCGAGCTCCCATTGGGATTCGAACCCGCAGCGGTAAAAGGCGAAGGTTTACAACGCGACGTCGCTAACCATTCGGCCACGGAGACGCTTACCTTAATGTCGAGTACACTGATACAAATATATAAGACAACACCTTTTCATTATATATAATTTCTTAAAAATATAATACAGTTTTTCTGAGACGGTGTACACTTTATATATCGTTTTTGTTTTCCATTGTTAAGAATAATAGCTTAGGAACACCCGAGTCTTCCATATGTCATCTGTATAACTGAAGGGTTACATTGCTTACATCTTAAATGTTTTATCTATACCCGCATCAACATTTGTGTATATTCTGTCAGGGCATCACATTGTAGATAGCTATAACTAAATGAACGTACGTATGAATGTGTCTATATATGTTATCTTTTATTTGTTTAGTACTATCATTACACCATTTAATCGACATTGTCCGAGTACTTCAACTTGCTAAATAGAGAAGAAAACAAGTATAGTGTAAGTAAGTATTGAACTGAATTGAATTGGGTTTTAAGGCGCACCAACACATGAAAGGTTATATGGCGCCTAACAGGAATGAACATGCCAGGCTCATCCTTCCATGTACATCGAGATAAAATATGGAGAATGCGCCTAGAACCTTCTCACCTGCATAACTGCACTAAGTAAGTAAGTAAGTAAGTAAACATATATACATATATTTATAAAACAAAATAAGCGCCCGGCCCAATGGGCCTATAAGTCACAAAATATATAAAGAACGTGTCTAAGTACAATAATCTGATTATCACATAATTTCTATTAGATAAATATGCATAGATTGTAATTAAATATCTTTATCAAATACATCCATGTAGATTTTAACAGGAAACACTTCCTTCAAGGCATGTTAGCTCGAATAATTAAACAGTTATTTAAGATTTAATGAGTGTAATATATAGTATAAGAAACTTAAATATGTAATTAGCTGTTGTTACGGCGCCCGATCGGCGAGGATGATAATGATACTGAATTGTTTTCGATTTCCCAACACCAAATTAAAACAACAGGCCAATTATAACCAACCCACCTCACCCATCTCCCAACCACACACACACACTCCCCACCCCCCACCACTCCAATATAAAATGACATCCAAACCGCCTTTTATGTGTTAGTTATAGAATGTCCGACGAGTTGTTACGAGCATATGTCATGAAATATATCGAGGTGTAAGCCAACCAAGTTGGATATTCTATAACTGTTTTATCGCTTGCAACGCCCCCTTGTATGATATCTGGTTTAACGGCACACTTTTTGGAAAGTGTGCCGTTATACGAAATATCAGTACACTTTCGTTTTCCTGTATTGAATATATCATCCGACTTTGGACAATAGAAAGTACTGTCAGGCAACCGGGCACTATTTTAAGTCCCATTCACATCTGGCAAACATAAAGTCAAGACTTTGAACATAATAATCCGTGAAATGCACACGATGCATGATTTCGATGAATGACGGGATTGGCCGATTATGTACGATTGTTTTCGGGTAAGCAGACGAAGTCTGTGTGATTGTTTATCACCGGCACGCGCAGCACTGTCGTATTAAGGTCGCGTGAAATGAAACGTATTTAAATATATTGAAAAACTCTAATTGTAGAGCCATTCATGCCGACATAAAGCTTTCCCGCCTCGTCCGAGTAACATATGGCAAAAGGATGCATTTCTGGCTGGTAAACGTCAGTCGAATGAATACTCTGCATCGTCTTCGACTCGGTATTAATACGATAAATTGCGTTTTGTTGAAGAGAGGAAACATATATGTTTCCTGCCTTGTCTACTGTCATTCCAGCTGGTACACCGATGAGGCCATGATTCTGTGCGTATACGTGTGTAACGTTGCCGTCTAACGTCAAGCTGATTATCGAGTATTTTTGGTTGTCAGACACATACATAACCTCCTTTTCTATGTTAAGGAGTATGTACTGTGGGTTTATAAACAGTGGTGTACACATTGCATCGTGTAGAATACTTCTTAACACCGCGCCCTCCATGTCGATTATGTCAACTTTACCCGGATTCTGAAATACTACTATCAGCGTCCCGTCGTTATTCTCTATTCCTAGGCATCGTCCATTAACGCGGATGTCTTTACCCAAAGATAAGAGACCAGAAGCGACGGATACTAGTTGGACCTTGCTTGTATCCGGGAGTGTCACGGCCACTTGACTAGTGTCTATCACCGGTGACGCCCCATGTTGCTGATGAAAACTCAAGTTCCGAAATTATGTTTTCCTCTTTTGTTTCCATTAGAACAAGAACGTTGGTGCCTGTAATGACGAGTTGGTTGTCCGGTAGCATGGCCAATCCGGTTATGCCATTAGAATGGCGAGTTACTCCATATTTCTGCGTTGTAACGCTGATGTCTTTAACGTGTTCTGGAAGATCGGAAAAACTCCCCGATGTACCGCCCCCCTTTAGAGCAGTTAGAGCAGTTGATAGCTGTTGATGTGGCTTAAACATGTACCTTTTTATTTTGTTTTCAGTCTCGACTTTGGCCAGGCTGTCTTCTAACGTTTTTATTTCATTTTTAGCTCTTTGCACTGCAACAAACATGTTCTCGTTTTGCTTAGTTTTGTTCAAATGTTCTATTCCAGAGGTCAGCTTGTTAATTTGTTCGATCACGACATTACATGTTGTAGAAACGGCTCCCATTGTTTTCAGATCGTTATCTTTGACCACTGCCAGGTCGGCCTCTGTTTTACTTTGCAACTTGTCAAACACTTGACGAAATTGCTTCATGTCGTGGATTGCTTTTGAGTTGTATGCTTCGACATCCTTGACATGTGTCGTTGCCTTCTTCAAATTGGCATCGTATTGATTCCTCAGGTCGTTTAGTTTACTGTTAACATCTTTAAACTCTTGTGTATCTTTAATCCCAACAGCAACATCAGATATAGTTTCTTTGTTGCAATGCCGGTGACCAATCGCCATGCAGACTTGGCACCCTATTTGATCATGTGACTTGCAGAAGAACTTGAATATCTCACCTTTATGTTGATGACATTGTTCAGTACAAGTGTCCGTATGTGTAATCCGGCCTTTCGTTTTCGGCATCTGCAACGTATCTTGGAGTGTGTGATTCCTAAATGGTCTAGCCCTACGATGATGAGTAAAACACGTGACACATAGATACTCCTTACAGTCGGTGCAGTATCCACTGGCAGGTAGATATTGTCCTTCATCACTGCACGGCTGGCAGAACAATTCCGACATCTCTTCTGATCCAACAACTTCCGAAGAATTAGTTTTATTGTCTCCAGTGTTCATTGTTGAAAATGCCGTTTAAAGTAACATAACTTAACGGTTCGTATACATTATTGCTTACATTGCACTATTGAACGATACGATACGCCCCCTGTTATCTAATTTTATCAGCTGGTAATTTCCTGATTAGTAATATACTGAAACGAAAAAGAAACGCAACTATTTATTGTATATACTGCATACTTAATTCCACATAATATTCCAAAGAAATATCAAGATGTTTCGTAAACAAAAATGCAGTTAGTTAGAGAAAGGACACAACTGTGATGTTGTAGACTTTTTAATCACAGCACACTTTGTAACAAGAAATTCATCAATCTTGAAGTTCCTCTTTGAAAACTTGAGCCATTTCATTACTGTATTTAACGTATTTATAGAGTTTGCAAAAATTTACATCTTGAATTTGCTCAAATGCTTGAGCCAAACGCGTACTCTGTCAGTAATAAAACTTTGAAGGAATACTGTTTGCTGTGTTATGTGTTGTTTTAGTCCTTTTTTTACCGAAAGATATAGTCCTTGTTTTCCGAAAGGAAAGGTCTTACGTAGCCATGTACCATTCGATTAACAGCAGCGTATTGAACATACAATATATAGCGAAAATGTCCCGTTTTTCCCCGCTTCAGTATATATCATAACATTAAAGCAGAGAATTATTTACATCCCTCGTCAGTCGTCACACTTCACTCTTGAAATTTGTTTTTGTTTTTAGATAACAAATAATAAATGAAAGAATAAAAAAAAAATCACGGCGTCACGCTAGTTTTTCTACATAACTTGCATTTATTCAAACCTTAATATTAATTATAAAAATAGTTTAAGCAAACACTTTTTGCATATCATTAACTGTTGACTATATATATTGCACCGATACTATATTTAAACATATGGCAGCATAACCTACACGAACAACTGAAAACTCATTAATTATACGAAAGCAGGTTGCAAGTCAAAATGATACTGGATAAATACATGGAGGAGCTGATAAACTCTTCAAGATTGCCGTGTGTACCTTTAAAAGGAACACATCTGGCTTTTTATAGAAAACTCCAAACATTTTAAAAATGTTCAAATTCAGGATAAAAATGTCATATCAATACACGGTTAGCAACTGGTTGTTCAGGTGTAACATTTGAATTCATCATATATTCTTACAGTAACCTAGAATAGCACATATTACTACGTAGAATGAACTTTCATCTAAATAAGGAGTCCTGTTGAGGGTCATTCATTATGCCCCTTAGAATAGAAGATTATCATTATTTTTATATTTTATATCGGACCCTTGGCCTCCTCTAAATGCCTGATGAGCCCCTTTAAAGGTAAGGAGAATGTACGCTTATATTAACTAGTCGCGATAACACCATTAACCATGACTAGCTGATGCAGCTTCAGTTTCTGTCTGTAAATTAAAACAAAACCTGAAATATTCAATCCAAGATACATGCGTTGATATACACGTGTGTGTGTGTGTGTGTGTGTGTGTGTGTGTGTGTGTTCTTTTTGTATTCATATAAAGGAAACTAAGCGACCTTAATTTGAAAGTTAGGTCAACAAGTATAGGTCACGGTGACCCAGTGGTACATGTTTTGAAGCTTGGCAAACAGTTTGTGTTAGCAAGTATGTCCTGTTCCTATAACCTTGACATTTTCATTGTCAATGTCATTAAATCACTAAACATTGTCACATGGTGACATTCATATTTTGTGGTCATTTTCTTTTCAAACAAGGTCAACAACCCTTAATTTTATCTACGGTAATCGCCATATTGTATTTTCTCTGTTTTATTTTTTTTATCTTAGTAACACTGGTAATGATATATACAATATAAGTGTTCACTTTAATTACAAACAAAAAATGCGTTTAAAACCATATTCTGAATTATCGTCCTTTGTTACCAACGATTGTTTTTATAGATGAGGTGACATATCATGAGGCGTAAATACGAGATCAAGCTGGACCTTAAGCGCTCATCTGGTAATACGGCGTAAAAAAGAGGTCAAACGGAACCTTAAGCGCTCATCTGGTAATACGGCGTAAACACGAAGTTAACGCGCATCTGGTTATAAGACGTAAAAAAGAGGCCAAACGAGACCTTAAGCGCTCATATGGTAATAAGGCGTAAACACGAGATCAAACAGTGATGTTTTTTGCTTTAAAATATATTTTGTCAATATATGATAAAAAGGCGCGATGACGTCATCGTTCCAAGATGGCTGCCTCCCTCTATGTTTCTTTGCAAATGTTCAATAGGTCATGTCCCCTTTATTGTTCATGGAATTTTGATAATTCTTTCACGTTCTTCAGATTCTAAGCATTATGTTAAGAAGAATTGCAAATTAAAAACTTTTAGTAGTGCAAAACGTTTTTATGAGAAAATGTACTTTGAAAGTTTACACTAACCAAGGATTAAGCTAACCGATCTTTGATCAACTGGGCCCTGAAATTTAACCGACGCAAATCCCTTCCTAGTGGACATTGCGGACATGCCCTCACCCATCCCGGAAAAATAATGATTTTTACATTTCCTGCATTTGAGTGCATTCCCGAGCCATATTTTTCAGTTTCAAGTTAGACAATTATATTTAAGAGTTTATTTGGTATTCCATTAAAATGCATACTTAAATTATGTATTATGTATCTTGTTTGGTACATTCCCAAAATTATACCAAGGCAACTGCCTCGGTGTGCCTCTGCGTAGCTACGGGCCTGACAACCATCCAACCAGTATCTGCCCGCGATCGCAATCAGTCCCTTTAAACAAAAAGCCAAAATCAATGAACACATTGCATTTGGCGGGAAAGTATCAAGTAGAGGAAATATGACAAAGGCTTTACACCTGTTTCGCCATATACCATGCAATTTGGCGTGCTCGATTTCAAATTTAGTATATCCTTTAAGAATTTAAGTTGTACCCTTTCTATTATGTCTATATTTTCATTTCCCAAAATTTCCAAAATTCGACGACCTTTGGAAAATACAATTATTTTCGTTTCGGTGGTATTTAGAGTTAATTTCCAATTTTCACAGTAATTTGCATATTAAAACATTTACGGATGTTTGTAAGTCATCAGAAGATTCTGAGACGATAACGGTGTTGTCAGCATATAAAACCATGAATAGTTTTATATAATTGCATCTTGCTCTGCTTTTGAGCATTTTACTCCTTCAACAATACCACTGTTGGCAAAGAAGTCATGTAAATCATTTAGGTACAATGAAAGTAACCACATCATAATAAAAAGTTTCTATTATGATGTGGTCATTTGTCATTATAATGTGGTCATTTCGACATTTTGAATTCAATAGATGGCGCTATTTGAAGAAAAACCGCGTGACCACACATACCACATCATAATAGAAACTATCCACATCATAATGCAAACAGACCACATCATAATGTAAAGTGACCACATCATAATGAAAAGCGACCACATCATAATGGAAAGTAATCACATCATAATGAAAAGTGACCACATCATAATGGAAAGTGAGCACATCATAATAGAAATACCACATCATAATTAAAAGTAACCACATCATAATGAAAAGCGACCACATCATAATACCAAGTAACCTCATCATAATGGAAAGTAACCACATCATAATGAAAAGTGACCACATCATAATGTAAAGTGACCACATCATAATAGACACTTACCACATCATAATGAAAAGTAACCACATCATCGTGTAAAGTGACAACATCATAATGTAAAGTGACCACATCATAACAAAAAGTGACCACATCATAAAGAAAAGTGACCAAATCATAATGGAAAATGACCACATCATAATGACAAATGACCATATCATAATGGAAAGTGACTACATCATAATGACAAATGACCACATCATAATGTAAAGCGACCACATCATAATGGAAAGCGATCACATCATCATGAAAGTGACCACATCATAATGGAAAATGACCATCATATGAAGGCAAATTGTGTTAAATTTATTATAATCTTGTGTAACCATAATAATTGTATACATTTGAGAATAAAATATTGTTTAAACTAAACAGGTATTTAGAATAGGTATATATCTGGGCTAAATCTCAATGACGTCATATATCTTCAGCTATATAATCAATTTTATAATTGTGATGTATAAATGCTTGACTTTTGATTTCTTTCTTTTTAGACAAAACATATGTGCATCAGTGTTAATCAGTCCACGGCATATCGGATTGTACTTAAAAAACAAAA
This sequence comes from Cyrtodaria siliqua, assembly GCA_037043455.1. Classification (NCBI taxonomy): domain Eukaryota; kingdom Metazoa; phylum Mollusca; class Bivalvia; order Adapedonta; family Hiatellidae; genus Cyrtodaria; species Cyrtodaria siliqua. Next base: position 48,780 of record JAWPHD010011574.1, read on the forward strand.
CAATTCTCTGTTTTTATATTGTAAATGTATTTGTTTTATTTCAATTAACGTGTTTCAAATTAAAGACCGATTAAACATGGATTCACCAGTTTCGATACTGATCATCAAACAATGTACAGTTTGTTCATGAAACTTGTGATAGTGATTATATCAATAATCTCCTTCGTAACTTGTCTTATTTTTTATTTATTTATCTATTTGTTATTATATTTTTCTATAGTTACTTAGTCTTATTAATTGTTATTATCTATTTTATACTTAATTGATGTCTGATCAATCTAAAAGTGAAAATTATATGTACATAATGTTGTCTCAGTGTCTCATAAGTCGAGTATACGGCTGGATATAAAACATTTAAATTGTACTGTGATGTATGTATATATGTAAATTTATATGTGACACTTTAATACACTTTGTAAATTGTTGTATGTTGTGTAAATCTGTCAAGGCGATGTCCGACATAATAAACCTATAATTTTGTATATATACCTTGTAAGTAATGAACTGTTTATCCGAATTCATTGACCGATTCAATCTATTTTCAGAACATACTATAATAAAAACTAAGCCCTATTGCAGTGATTAGTTTTCCTATACAACTCAAAAGTTACTGGTCGATAGTGTGATGGGTCTTTACGGTCGCCTTTATTCTTAAAAAAAGGGAAATATAATACGGATTGTCCAGTCACTAGGTACTGTTCCAATGTTTAAAATAAGATTTTGTTTTTAAATAAACATGTTTCCTATAAGAAAATGAATGTTTTAAGTGTTCATTTAAAACAGACCACATAGTATTCCCTGTGACGAAAGAAAATGTATTACATGTAATAAGCTTGAAGATGAGTATCATTTTATTTTAGAATATTCTTTATTTAGAGACATACGTAAAATACACATAAAAAGGTATTTCTGGACAAGACCAAGTATGTTTAAGCTAAAACAGCTATTTAGTAGCGAAAATGAAAATGTCATCAGCAATTTAAGTTTATATATCTTCAAATGTTTTGAAGTAAAGAAACAGATTATTTGACCATATATTGAAAATCTTCTTAATCCATATATGACATCGAATTAATGTAACTTTGTTTTATATTTGGTTATCATATATGCATGTTTTTTAAGTCGTATATAATTGTAAATATTTAGGTAATTACATTTCCAACTTTAAAGTGTAATAACTACAGTTGTTTTTATATTAAATTTATTTTGAATGGTGTCATTAGTTTGCAAATATAGCTAACATAAATACTATTTACAGCCGTTAATTACCCAGGTGAGGTTGCCGTACGGATGTAGTGAGCGCGTTAGGTATGGACACACCATATCACCAATCATGCTGCATTTGTGGGACACTACCACCTTTGGATTGTTATATTAATTCTGTTCGAAATGTTTGGCAATACTTTGTAACATCTCAATAGTATCACCTTCTCCGTTATTTCTATTAATTAGGAATACAAATAATATAATATTACATTTATAACAGAAAAATGTTGATGTAAATACTTAGAACTGTAAATATGTTTATTGCTATGTCATATGTTCTATGTATACATGCATTTGTAGTATCTCACGGGCCTATTGATTTATGAATAAAATCTACTTCTTCTTCTTCTTCTTCAAAACATCATCTATGCCACACGCTTTATTATTACGTTTTATTATAACGTAGCTGTTTCATTTCGTTTTCTATTTCATCAATGGTTATAGCTGAATTAATGTCATCATTAATAATATTTTCGAATGTCACTTCGTCGTGAAAATGAATGTTGTTCGTTTCATTTATATTTTTGAAAAAGTCGTACAGGTCATTTAAATTTGCTGTGACATTGTTTTTCTGTTTTCCATTCATAATTTTCCAACAGTGATTGGATTTTTAGTTTTAGTGATATTCTTCTTTTTAAAGTCTGAAAAACTTTTCGTAATGTTTTCAAATAAATCTTACTTGTTGACATCACGCTTATTTTCCTCTGTGTTTCTTAATTTATACCATTACTTGGCTCTGTGAAACTTTTGTCTATAAGTTTACATCTGTTGTTGAACCATGTCAGATAAAAATAATAATATTTTTGCCATTAGGAAACGTCAATATTGGCACATATTGACGTGTTGTAAAATCATTATACTGGAACTACTATTGTGCATACTCATTAGGGATTGGTGCAAGTCGCAGTACATGTCACAGGAAGATTGTCATGTGATGTAAGCATTATAGAAGTTTTGTTTCATTGTGAATAATTCCCACGATGTGAAAACAATATGTTTGTTCCAAATTACTGTTTCTGATGAAAATTAAATGTTAAAACCTATTCTTTTGTTCTAATTATTCGTTTTTATATTAAAAATGCATATGCAATAAAAAGGTTATTGGATTTGTATTGGGACATATGCACTCTTTCTTCCGCGTATACATATTGCGCTCCTAAAGTCGCGCAATATTGTTACGCGGAAGAATGAGTGCATATGTCCCAATACAATTCTTATAACCTGTAATTATAATACTACATCGACTACACGTCGGAGCTTTACTTGTATTTGGCGGAGTACACCTGAATGGTAAGTACACTAATACGTCTCTGTTGTTCAGATATGAAACAATAATAAAAAAAAAAAACATTTCATTTATATAATTTTTAAATTAATTATAATATAATATAAAACAATATATTTTCTAACACTTTGTACGTGGCCGAATGGTTAACGGCGTTGCGTTGTAAATCTTCGCCTATCTTCGCTGCGGGTTAAAATCCCACTGGCAGCTTGACATGAGGAAGTGTAGATTGTTACGGATGGCGAGAGGTGTACAGTACTGGTTCTACCAGGAAAAGTGGGTGGTCTGCCTCCACCACAAAATATCGACTGTCATATATAACCTTGCATGTGTTGAAAATGAGGTAAAATATCATACAAACCAAACATAGTAGGTTATTCACATTATTAACAATAAGCTTAGGAACATATACACCCGAGTCGTCCATAATCATCTGTATATTGATGGAACATTATTGTCTCTTGTTCTTCATTTATATGTAGTTACAACAGATTTCCACGAAGCTCTCGATTAGGGTAACACTGTTTTCATATTATATGTAAATGTTTTGTCTATCAGCATTTGTTTATACGCAGGGTTTCAAATGCCAGTTTTTCGCTCTACTGGCCAAAGGCCATGCGGAGCTTATGGGATGGCGAGTTGTCCGTCGTCCGTCCGTCCGTTAACTTTTACCTCTTTACCACGATAGGTCCTTCATTTTTCATCCGATCTTTTTCAAACTTTAAGATTGTTGATATCAACGAAATCTCGAAGGAATTTGAAAACCAGCCAGTTCGAATCAGTAACACCGGAGTTATGGCCCTTGATTTAGTTAAAATTGATATATTTTGCCTCGTTAACAGGATAGGACCTCCATTTTTCCTTCGATCTTTACCAAGTTCTACCAGACTGCTGATATCAGTAAAAGCTCGGAAAATTTCGAATACCAGCCAGACTGAACCAGTTATGGCCCTTGATTTAGTTAAAAATGTTGACTTCGCTGCGTGAATATGATAGGACCTTCGTTTTTCATCCGATCGTTACCAGACTCTACTATATTGTTGATATCTATGAAAGCTCGGAGGAGTTTGAATACCAGCCAGATTGAACAAGTAACACCAGATTTTACCTCGTTAGCACGATAGGTCCTTCATTTTCCATCCGATCTTTTTCAAACTTTACCAGATTGTTGATATCAATGAAAGCTCGGAGGAATTTGAAAATCAGCCAGTTCGGACCAGTAACACCGGAGTTTTGGCCCTTGATTTAGTTAAAATTGCTATGTGTTGCCTCTTAACACGATAGGACCTCCATTTTTCCTTCGATCTTTACCAAGCTCTACCAGACTGCTGATATCAGTAAAAGCTGGGAAGAATTTCGAATACCAGCCAGACTGAACCAGTTATGGCCCTTGATTTAGTTAAAAATGTTGTACTTCGCTGCGTGAATATGATAGGACCTTCGTTTTTCATCCGATCGTTACCAGACTCTACCAGTTTGTTACTATCAATGAAAGTTTGGACAAGTTCGAAAAACAATCAAATCGGATCAGCAACACAGGAGTAATATGGCCTTTGATTTAGTTCAAATATGCTGTATTTTGCCTAGTAAAGACGATAGGACCTTCATCTGGCCGGATTTCAGCGAAACTTTGCTGGCATGATCAGTACCAAGTCTCGTTGTACTTATCGCACCGTTTTCCGGTTGAATGATTTTGGCGAAGTTATGGCTCTTTAAAGGTTTCAGTACATAAACTGTGTCTGGACTAGTTCTCTTGAACGCCTGGCCGGATTTCAACGAAACTGTTCAGGGATGATCATTACCAAGCCTAATTATGCATATCATCACCGTGTTCCGATTGAAAGATTTTTTGGCGGCATCTTGGAGGGGATGATGAGTTCCAAGCCTAGTTGCGAATGTCATCGCCGTGTTCCAGTTGAAAACATTTTGGCAGAGTTGTGGCCCTTTAAAGGTTTTAATACAACTTTGAACAGACTCAACGAAACTTGGCAAGGATGATCAGTACCAAGCTTAGTTCGCCATGTTCCGGTTGAATGAATTTGACTGAGTTATGGCCCTTATACACCAACGTTATCTTTAGCCAGTAGAGCGTCCACGTGCCCTCTTGGGCGTCTTGTTTAAAGTTTAAAGTTTAAAGTGTACTAATATATAACTAAATGAATGTACGCATGAACTTGTTTATATATTGTATCTTTTAATCGACGTTGTCCGAATATTTCAACTTGCTAAATAGAAAAGAAAACATGTTTTCCTGAACATATTACATAATATGGGTGTTCCACAACGCTTACATGGCTTAAAAAGCTAAAAAGCTAAAAAATATATATATTTATTTGTTTATGCCCCAAAATGTTTAGAATCGGAGCCTTAACAATAGGGTCGGTCGGAAGACCAGAAACACAAAAAAACATTTTTGTTTGGCCTTACATATACTGAAAAACTCTAATTGTAGAGCCATTCATGCTGACATAAAACTTTCCCTCCTCGTCTGAATAACAGATGTCAAATGGATTCAGCTGCTTCACTGTATACTGTGACTGGTGCACGTCAGTCGAATGGATGTTCTGCAGCGTATTGGACTTGGTACTAATACGATAAATTGCGTTTTGGGTATCATGGGAAGCCTGCGTGCTGTGGCCACGATAGGAAACATATATGTTGCCGTCTAACGTCAGGCAGGTTATCGTTCGTTTGTGGTTGTCAGACACATACATAACATTCTTTTCTAGGTTAAGGATTATGTACTGCGGGTTTTCAAACAGTGGTGTACCCATTGGATCATGTAGAATACTTCTTAACACCGCGCCCTCCATGTCGATTATGTCAACTTTACCCGGATTCTGAAATCCTACTATCAGCGTCCCGTCGTTATTCTCTATTCCTAGGCATCGTCCATTAACTTGGATACCTTTACCCGAGGATAAGAGACCGGAAGCAACGGATACTAGTTGGATCTTTCTTTCATTCGGGAGTGCCACGGCCACTTGCCTAGTGTCTATCACGGTGACGCCCCATGTTGCTGATGAATACTGAAGTTCAGAAATTATGTTTTCCTCTTTTGTTTCCATTACAAGAACGTTGGTGCCTGTAATGACGAGTTGGTTGTCCGGTAGCATGGCCAATCCGGTTATGCCATTAAAATTGTGAGTTACTCCATATTTCTGCGTTGTAACGCTGATGTCTTTAACGTGTACTGGAAGATCGGATAAACTCCCCGATGTAGCAGACATTAGAGCAGTCGCTAACTGCTGATGTGGCTTAAACATGTACCTTTTTATTTTGTTTTCAGTCTCGACTTTGGCCAGGCTGTCTTCTAAAGTTTTTATTTCATTTTTAGCTCTTTGCACTGCAACAAACATGTTCTCGTTTTGCTTAGTTTTGTTCAAGTGTTCTATTCCAGAGGTCAGTTTGTTAATTTGTTCGATCACGAAATTACATGTTGTAGAAACGTCACCCATTGTTTTCAAATCTTTATCTTTGACCTTTACCAACTGGGTATTGGTCTGACTTTGTAACTTGTCAAACGCCCGTTGTAATTGCTCCATGTCATGGATCGCTTTGGAGTTGTATGCTTCTACATCTATGACATGTGTCGTTGCCTTTTTCAAGCTGGCATCGTACCGACTCCTCAGATCACTTAGTTTACTGCTGACATCTTTAAACTCTTGTGAATCGTTGATCGCAATAGCTGCATTAGATATATTTTCTGTTTTGCAATTCCGATGACCAATCGCCATGCAGACTTGGCACCCTATTTGATCATGTGACTTGCAGAAGAACTTGAATATCTCACCTTTATGTTGATGACATTGTTCAGTACAAGTGTCCGTATGTGTGATCTGGCCTTTCGTTTTCGGCATCTGCGACGTATCTTGTAGTGTGTGATTCCTAAATGGTCTAGCCCTACGATGATGAGCAAAACACGGGACACATAGATACTCCTTACAGTCGGTGCAGTATCCACTGGCAGGTAGATATTGTCCTTCATCACTGCACGGCTGGCAGAACAATTCCGACATATCTTCTGATCCAACAACTTCCGATGAATTAGTGTTATTGTCTCCAGTGTTCATTGTTGAAAATGCCTTTTAAAGTATCTCAAACTAAACTGTTAGCATAAATTACTGCGTATATTCACTACATATACTAACTAATTATCCCAAGGTATCATACTCATGAAGGCAACAATGGATGTCTCTGCATTAACTGGTCCTGGGGCAGTAACGCCATTAGCTATGCCTGCTTACTCGTGTAGCTGCCTTTCCAGGCTGTAAATAAAAACAAAATCTGAAATATTTGCTTATATAACTATGTGTATTTTTGGAGATAACCTTTAAGTAATTTTGGAGATAACCTTTAAGTAATTTTGGAGATAACCTTTAAGTAATTTTGGAGATAACCTTTAAGTAAGCAAAGTGGCCTTAATTTGAAAGTTATGTCAACAAAGTCCGGATCCGGTTCAGATCTCTCTCGAAACCCTTTGTCTATATTAACGCAGTATTCAAAAATACGATATTTAAAACATCTATACAATATTCAACATCAATCATCACACATGCCTGTTTTTGTTTTAATCAAAATAGTGAACATTTTGAAATTTGTTTAGTTACTTTGGTCCAGTGTGTCGAAAAATTTCAAAACTTGATGACAGTTTATCTGTTTCTCTTCGAATAGCAATACCTTTATTTCACCAATGGTGATGCAGTGCACGTGACTTAGTCGGCATACATGTTCTAAACAAATCGGAACCAGAAGTCGTACCAGTAATTACAAGCAATGCATCAGGGCGGCGCAGAATGTTTTCAAAAGGAGGAAACAAACATGTGTATTTATTTGCAAGTTTTTATTATATAAAAACAAAAATGTAGAAATATTTCAAAAAGCATAAAATGTTATATGGCAACAGTAAGCAATAGTAACTTGAGAACAAAGGCACATACTTAAGATATCAAAACATATTTAAGTGTTTGCATTAATTGCTGATGATATATATTCTAGAATGTTATGAAGAGTTTTAGAATGTTGAGATAGTTTGAATTAAGTAAAAACAAATATCAAAACAGAAGCTGATATGATCAGTGAAATGTGTACTATGACAAATGGCTGGGGTAGGTGGAAATGTATTCGGAAGAAGTGGTTTGTAGTGGTAAGATATCATACAGTCTGGTTTTTTGAATGTTTGACACTGATTGTAGAGGGACTTCGATCACTAACTATAGTTTAACTATGGTCGTTGATCTGCGCATGTCTGGTTAAGGAGTAATGCGAACTTACTCTAGTTTAACCATAGTTTCTATAAATACATGGATACACGAGGCATAGTGTAAAACCTGGAATGTGTTTACTTTATGATGTAGATGTATGTCAATCAAAAATTAACAACTAAATCATGGATATAAAGGAGTATGTAAATATATGATTAAACTATAATAAATACAGGCACATGAACAAATATGTGATATATAGAGTCTAGTCTCAGAGAGTTGGTTACCAATTGAATACAGGCAGATGAACACATATGTAATACATAGAATCTAGTCTCAGCGAGTTGATTACCAATTGATGTTTGTTTGTTTGTTTGTTTGTTTGCATACCCGTAGCCAGGGGGGGTGCGTTGGGTGCGTCCGCACCCAACTTTTTTGGACAAAAAATGCTCTATAGCTTCTGTCTCTAAATATAGATATAAAAGTCACCAGAATGCATGATTTACCGTTTCAATTTCAAAATTTTCTAGGGGGAGGACCCCCTAACCCCCCACCTGCAGGAGGGGGTCACCCCCTCCCGCACCTACCCCCATCGCCACTTCTCATGTATTGAGGTAAGGCCAATAAAAGAGAAATTTCATATAAAAAATGCTCTATAGCTTCTGTCCCTAAATATAGATATAAAAGTCACCAGAATGCATGATTTACCGTTTCAATTTCAACATTTTCTAGGGGGAGGACCCCCTAACCCCCCATCTGCAGGAGGGGGACACCCCCCCCCCCCCCCCCCGCACCTACCCCTCAATTCGCCGCGTTTCGGCAATATCCGCACCCCCCTTTTCAAAAACCTGGCTACGGGCCTGGTTTGTATGGTGTTTTACGTCATTTTCAACACATGTAAGGTTATATATGACGGTCGATTTTTTGTGGTGGAGGCAGACCATGTAGTAAGATTTTGCTTATTCCAATTAGGAATTAAAGTAGTTGATCAAGTTGTTCATTTCCCTAGTCATTTTTTATAACTTGTTTTGCGTTGTCGTCGACGCGGAAATCCGTTTCCGATGGTTTTCATATGAATGTCAAAAATGTTTTGTTTTTTTGCCTAGACATTCAAATACTTACCAGCCCAATGCCGCTAAACATAAAAAACTTGGTTAGGCACAAACGAGCTGAGACAGACTCTATATTTTTTGTAGTATGTTGTACTTAGTGACCGTGTCCGCGCGTGCTGTCCGTAATCTAACTACCATAAAGAAGAGTATGGTAAAGCTCAGCCCCTTTGTCTGCACTGAATTAAAATGTTTAATGTATGCATTCATCAAATGCAATTTCACCGACCATACTACTGTAAACGGACGAGGAAAAACGAGTACACTCAGCGGATTTTTAACTCGGAACGATTGCATGTGAAGCGGGCGCTCTAGAACTGATATCACCATAACAGCTAGCTCTGCGGCACGCGCTTATAAACCATATATTTACATACACCCTAACTGAGTCCTACAACACCACAATGCTATGATTTTGTTAGTTTGCGTATGTGTCTGCCATGTACGTATGTCAATGGTTGTGTGTGTGTGTTTGTGTGTGTGTGTGCGCGCGCGCGCGTGTTGAGTGTGCCAGTCTGTATGTAACTAATGGCAATAATGCTTTATATGACCAGTTAAGGAGTTTGCATTCATTTGCAGCGATTTCCTTTGCTTTAAGTGATATCTTATTTATCAATATTCCATATATGGTAATATGGACCTATGACGTCATAGTTTTCAAAATGGCGGCTCCCATATCCATTTTTGCACAACCTTCAAATGGTCATATCTATTTCGTTTATCATCCGATATTGATAATTATTTCACCTTTTTTGCAAGTTTTGCAGAACTCTCAATAAAAGAGCTTGTTTGGCTGTGTCGCTTCATTCCCTTTAAGATCCAACTAGGTAGTTGTATTTTACGTGGGTGCAAGCCTCACCGGTGCGTCTGAGTTTCGTCGTCGTGTTCTTGGGCAAGACCTTAGCCTCGTTCTTAGGGTAGGGACCTAAATCGGGCATACCCGTGTATCGGAGACGTTAAAGAATCATAGGAATATATTCTATAGAAAGAGTAGGGCAGGTTCCCTGATTCTAATGAATCTGTGGCGGCTCTAGATAACCTATAATGTCTTGCTGAGCGGTAAAAACAACGCCATAGCGCTATAATAGATACAGACAATAAAACCATGCGAGCTAGGATTCAGTTTAGCTGTACCCACGGTATAAATCATTACGACTTCTGCAAAAAGCTTTTGGTTGTTTTAGTTTGAATTTAAGAACAACATACTTCTAGTTGGCGTGTATTTTTATAGTGGGGCCAAGTACTCGTGTAATTTCAAAATTGTTATTGTAAGATTAGTATCCAATAAAAGAACAAGAGACCCAAGAGGGCCTGTGGACGCTCTACTGGCTAAAACGGCTCTTATATCAAAGGTTGTCGACATAAATTCCCATCAGTACTTCTTTGCAAAACAACACGGCTAGGATGGCCTTAGATCGCTCACATGGTAATCATGGGCAATAAGTCTGCTGTGTCTAGTCTGGCATGGGTATTTTTTTAATTTGTCCCACTTTCTTCTATGAATGAAATTTCATAAAAATAGGTGGTGGGGTTTAGTCTAGTCTGGCATGGGTATTTTTTTAATTTGTCCCACTTTCTTCTATGAATGAAATTTCATAAAAATGGGTGGTGGGGTTTATATTAACATTCTAAACAAATTTGGTAAAGATCAGATAAAAAATGAAGCAACTACAGATTTAAAAAAGGAAAATACAATATAGCATTTTTCAACAAATCATAACTCTGTCGTTACTAACAAGATCTAGCTGGTTTTCGAACTTGTCCAAGATTGCATTGATATACCGCGCTTTGCACAACTAGACTACTGAGGCATCCTGCCAAAATTCGTAGAAATCCAACAAGCCGTTTAGGAGGAGTAGCGCCGACAAAAAAAATAAAGTAAAAATGTCAAAGGGAAATAACTCCGTCAAACAACGAACTGGAACACAAGCGTGATATGCACATGGCATTAACAAAAAACACTCAAAAAACGCAATAAAAGTAATCAAAAAAAAAGTAATAAAAAAAAATTGTTTTTAAAAATTAAATAAAACAAAATTAAAAAAAAATTAACAAAAGAAAACACTAGTAATAAAAAACAAAGGTCAAAAGATCTGGTCAAGTTTCAGATGAAAAAGGAAGACGCTACCATAGTAAAGAGGCAAATATATAGCATTTTTAACGAAATCAAGTGCCATAACTCCGCTGTTACTGGTCCGATCTGGCCGGTTTTCGAAATTATCCGAGCTTTCATTGATATTAACAACTTGGTAAAGATCGGTAAAGATCGGATTAAAAATGAAGGCCCGCCATAACTTCGCTGTTAAATCACATTTCTCCATTTTAGTCCACAGATATAAATGTGTTCTGATCAATACTTAGGAATATTAGTTAATAAAATCTCAGACAAGGGCCTTAAATGCCTGGCCAATTAATGATTCGAACGTTTGCTCAAAAGAACCGCATGTGGTAAAGACAATTCCCAAATAGGTAAACTTATTTACAATTTCAATTACAGTATTATTATATGTGAACAATAGGTTCCTTTTTATCTGACCGCCTTTTTTAAAAAGCATGACCTTCGTTTTATTTTCATTTACGACCAATTTCCATTTATGGCAATAACTGTACAGTATATCTAACCCATCTTGTAGCCCCTTTTCAGTATCCGAAAATATCAATATGTCATCAGCGTATAAGAGTAACAGCAACTTTAACATTCCAGTACCGATACCTTTAAAACCATTTAGTGTAAAATATTCTTCTAAATCATTTACATACATAGAAAATATAAAAGGGGACAAACAATCGCCCTGCTGCGCTCCAAGAAAACAGCTAAAACTGTCACTAAGCTGGTTTTTATACTTTACTCTTGATTTTATATTCGTATACAATGATTTAATAATATTAAGGATTTTACCTCTCACTCCATATTTGCATAAGTTTATAGAATATGTTTTGTTTAACCAACAAATCAAAAGCTTTAGTGAAATCTATGAAAGTTACATATAACTGTTTCTTTCTCAGAGGATATACCTTGGCGGAGATATCCCTATTTATACTGTCCTGTTTCACTGGGATGACAGTAGGGTAAGAGTGAGGTTTGGTGCTCTGTAGAGCCCCAGTGTGTGAATTCGTCATGTGCTGTTCGTTCGAATTTTGCATCTCCTTGTTTATATCAGAAGTATAACAAAGATCACGTGTTTCTCTTAGACGTCAATGTGTTTTGCTTTAGATCGGGATGAGTTTTTGATAAGAAAACCTGATACTTTTGATTCGATTACATGTCGAAATAATGCAGTGAAGTTAAACACGCGTTTACTCAAGGTTTAAAATCATACTAATTCTGTTTCTATATTGAGTTATTACGCGCCGTAGCAGCTCTATTTATCTCGGGTATAGAAAGCCGCAGTGGAGGCTGACCGTGTCTAAAAACGGCGTTGTCTTCGAACGAGTTTAGAGTTAAATGTTGTGGAACACAGTCAACATGGTCTACCATTTGTTTATCTAGACGATTTACTGTGAGAACAACTGTAATTGTCGAGGAAATCAGTCAGCGTAAATGAACGTTATCTACTAGATGTAAGGCTGAACGATGTAACAAAATCGACAATGGTATACTGACATATAGATTAAGGCAGGGGCGTAGCTAGCCCTATATTCATGTGGATTCATAATTGTGCTAGTGGGGTCCGGGCATGCCCCCCGGAAAATTTTGAAAACAATGGTGCAATCTGGTGCATTGTGGGCGTTCTGAGGTGCTTTTGTCAGAATTATGTGGATTCAGCCGCGTACTCGCGTATAGGCAGCTACGCGCCTGGATTAAGGTGATATATATCCCAGTTTGTGGAATCCCATTGAAAGTGCATTAACAAAAGAAAAAAAATAGAACTCAATGCTGAATGTTTTTAGATATAACTTGCAGTTTGATACGTTTACATTTTTTTCTAGCCAGTGCTATACTTGAATAATAATAAAAACGTCATAAAAGTATATATTGATCCATACTCAGCTTATGTTACACTCAAGGTCACGTGTGTATTGATTAATTCACAATTATCAAGTATGTATATATAACTCAAGGGTAGCACCGCCCAGATAAATGTTTGAACGTATTAAACTGTAAATTTTATGTAAACATGTTCAAGATTATTTTAGTTGTATTTTTTTTTATATCTTTTTCAAATGCAATACCAATGGAATTTCACAAAAGGGGACATAACTCCTAAAGCGAGAGGAATTCAGGACGGACTTAGAAGGGAAACAAATATCACAACACATCTTTAGCTAAAGTGAAATTCGTGACTTCGGCAGCTTTAAACAGTCAACATTGGAATTTAAGACGGTACTCTCAGTGAAGCTGAAAGGGTCGGCATTGCTATGGCGGAAATAGTGAAGCATTACTTTAAACTTACTGTTTGTGTTCAGCAAAATACCTTAGGTTCTAAGACAGGACATGTTTTAACGACAGATATAAACACATTGTCTGAGGTTATTTAAAGCCACTCCAAAGATAGGGGAAGATAACCAACAATGTACGAAAATATACGTGTGGAAACAGCGCTTTATAATCCCAAGCCTGTGTCTAAATCAGATGCTAGGTCCCGTGAATCTTTCAGACTCATGTGTCCACTCTTTTACTTAAAAACTCTGTGAGAACCTTATGTTTAACCCATCACTGTAAATAGTTCCAAATCCTTTTATTCCAAACTCCTTTTCCGTTAAAGAAACATAGGAATCTATTCGATAATAAGAGTAGGGCCGGTTCCCGGATTCCTATGTATCCTTCCCCTCTCTCTTGGGCGGCTCTAAATAACCTATACTGTGTTGATGAGCCGTTAAACAACATTCAATTCTTATGATGCAAACCACCCCTCCACTACCAATAACTTCACTTAGTTCAGCTGAAGGTGGCCAGTTATGCGATAGAAGTGATACAAAGGTAGAGCACGTTTGGTGCTTTTCAAATTTAATGTCCAACCGTCGAATTGGAGAAATGTCCATCTATGAAACTGACAAATACATTGCTTAATTGTATAAACACAATAAAAAAGAGCATTTAACAGTTTCCTACTATAAACTACATACATTTGACAGCATATTTAGAGAGTATAAGATGTTTAAAAATGTGTCATAATAAAAGTAAAATCTCACCTTTAAAAATAGCATCTGTTATGCATTAACCTAGACCCACCCACAAACCCAACATAGTTCTAATGTTATCCATATTAGCTTCAGGGTCTCTTCTAGGGCAAAGACCATGTGATTTTTTTGATTTTTCTTTTAATTTATCTTAGTTTGTCCAGAACTTTATATAAATAGAGAGGGCACATCCACCTATAAATAATCCAATTATATGTGTACGTTTAAACCAAGGTGTGTATAATCATTACAGGTACATGGGGCATGATTATAAGTTGTTCTAGCTATGTCATTCAAATGATGTAACCTGGTGATAGTTAACCCTTTATGTACCTCTCTATATATTCGTTTATTCAATGATGAATTTAATGTATTTATAGAAGAATGATTTTAAGACGCGTATGTGTAAAAAAAAAAGAAGAGCATTGTATTGCGATAGATTCGCTTATTTTAAACAAGAATAGCCTTTGCCCATAGACAATGCATTCTAGATATTGCTGTTGAAATGATTTTATGTCAGAACATGTCTAGAGACTGATCAATGTACACTTAAATTACCATTTTATAGGTTAAAATTATGAACAAACTATTAATTTTCTTAAAGCCATATTTCCCATTAAATATACTATATTTCTATATAATTTCTGAAAATAATTCAGTTTGTGGCTTTGCTAATGATTTAAATACAACTGAATTAAAACTATTAATAGCTCTATAATGGTGTCCTGTGCCACAGGTGGTCATATCTCCACAGTTGGAATTACATTAATTTCTTAAGAAGTTTTTTTTAAATTACAATAACTATAATTCTATCTTATTTCCAGACTGGGAAAACAATTAAAGGTCTACGTACCTCTTTGATCCAGATAGTTTCGCCATATGTTTCTATTGATTTTTGCGAGTCCGGGTAGTCTCGGCCAGCCAGACCATATCATGCATATGTCTTACTTAACCTGGTTCTGGATCCGTGAAGCATAGCGTAACGAAGAAATCAGAAGCGAGCCGGGTGACCGAGGCTAGAGTCCGGGCAAACCAAAGCAGGGCAAACAACATCCGGGTATGAGTTATGACGCTTGCTCGAGTGACTCGTAAAAGACGGTCGATTCGCCGGGACTCGCCGATCTCGGGTAGGAGGTATACAATTCAAAATGTTTTTCTTTTGTTTTTAAATAAAAACAAGAAATGGCACTGTAAGTGACAAATGCTCCCGAAGTTGTTTGTGAATATATGAACGATATGTTTATGCACACAGCTCAAAACTGACAGCTCAAAACTGTGACGGCATCATAAGTTTGAACCATGTTTATAAATATTCATGGGTATAATGGTAAGGTCAGGTAAAAGTTCAGCAAAACTGGAAGGTAGTTATACACCGGACACAACCAAAATGACTTCATTCAAATACATGGTCAGAATGCAACTTCTGATCTCTAAGTGTGACCTTTACCTTGAAGCTACGGACCTGGGTTTTGCATACGACCATATCGTCTTGTTCTGGTGAACATTTTGCTCGCGACACATAGTCTTGTTGGGATGAACACTTCTGCCAAGTTATTGAAAATCCCTCCATGAGTTTCAGACATGATCTATGGACACAAAATAACTTCTTTTGACCTTGACCTCCACGTGTGACCTTGACCTGGTTTTGCGCGCAACATGTCAATTTGTTGTGGTGAACACTTGTGGCAGGTTATTTAAAAATTCCTCAGTGAATGTCACAGTTATTTACCGGACACGAAATATGGACACGGAAGTACTTCTTTTTGTCCTTTGGCCTGTAAGTTCGACCTTTACCTTGAAGCTACGGACCTGGAGTTTGCTTGTGACACGTCCTCTTGGAGTGGTGAACACGTGTGCCAAGTTATTTGAAAATCCCTCCATGAATGTCAGAGTTATTTACAGGAAACGAGAGTACTTCTTTTTTTACATTTGACCTCTTAGTGTGACCTTGACCTTGGAGCGACGGACCTGAATTTTGCGCGCGACACGTCATCTTATTGTGATAAACACTTGTGCAAGTAAAAATCGGTCCATGGATGTCAGAGTTATTTACCGGACACGAAGGTACTTCTTTTTTTTCTTCTTCTTTTTTGACCTTTGACCTTTAAGTGTAGAAAAAAAGGAGTATTTAACCCATATAATGACCTTCAGTGTGACTTTGACATTTATATTTTAGTATGGTCATGTCGATGTTGTTATGATGAGTATATATTGAAAGTTTGATGAAGAAATATCAAGAAATGATAAAGTTATAACCAACGTTAAGTTTTCGACGGACTGACGGACGGACTGACGGACGCCAAAGTGTAATGTACTTTTGAAGCCTCGCGTGTAAACTGTGACTATTGAAAAACATATATATACATTTTATGTAAAAGCACAGGTTTGCATATATTATTTCATTGTTGCCAATCTGGTAGGACCATGCAGTTGTGATAGTTTGGTTTTCATAATAAGTTTTTCTCAAAAATATTGCGCTATTAAATCGACGACTATGTGATGGACACTGACGGACGAAACGTTATCGCTTAAAGGAGCTAACCCGCCAAATAACGGCAAAATTAAACTACAAAACCGTTTATCAAAACCCTATCCAGCAGGTGTTCTTTGTCATATAATAATCATGTATATATACCGATTAAAAGTATAGTATTTTTTTCCTTTTTTCTTCTTTAAGATTTCTTAAAATACCCGTGATTGAATATGTGTAAAGTGAATTACGGTTGGTACCTCTTAATTTGACGCTCCAGTTTTTGGGTTTGGTCTGGAGTTAGTTTAGAAACGGTGTACATCTGTTGTAAAATGTGCCTGTTGGTGGCTGGATAGGGACTTTAAGCTCATCTAGCCTTTGGCTAGTAGAACTGAACACAAAAAATAACGCAAATATATATTATATATTTCTTATATGTCTCCCACTTTAGCTTCGGAAATTAATGTACCTGTCCTGCCATCTAGAACAGATATACAACGTTTCTAAACCTATTGACACCGAGGTATATAAACAGTATCCTAGTGATCCGGCACCTTTCATTGTCACGGTCTAAAATATAGCAATTCATAGTATCCTAGTGTTCCGGCACCTTTCATTGTCACTGTCTAAAAATATAGCGTGTGTGTGGTTAAATGTGATCCCACTCATAATAGCTATAATTGTATGTATGTATGTATGCGCGTACCTCCAGACGAGTCAGTGGTGGTTGTGGTGGTCGTGGGGTCTCTTTCAGTCCGTAGCACTTCAAAACGGCTGGTTGATTAGGTACAATGTCGATTTTACTATCTGATTTCTTTCTACGCCATACCCTTTTCCTGTCTCGTTCCACCGTCTTCTTCCACTTCACATTGAGTCTCCTTTCTTGCCTCTGTTTTGATTCTCTTTCTCTACATTTTTTTATCTTTTTTTCACTCTCTTTCTTCTGAAGCCTTCTTTTCATCAGTTTATGTTCTGTGTACCATTTTGTTCTTTCTGAACTGCTTAAGAGTCGTGGGTTTCCGAAATCTATAATAAAATAATAACGGAAACTGCTTTATAAAGAACAACCGATAGAGGGGATTAAGTGTTTTTTCCTAAACGGGCCTGTCCAACTTTAATACGTAACATTTTCGATAATATTTTTATTGTTGTCAAACTGTGCCTATAGTAGTGAGAACATAGACCGGGCCTCCATCTTAGTTTGATTTGACCTTCGGTGTAATGAGAGAGAGAGAGAGAGAGAGAGAGAGAGAGAGAGAGAGAGAGAGAGAAAAATTCAAGTTGTAATGTAACCGGGCCTCCATCTTAATTTGATTTGACCTTCGGTGTAATGAGAGAGAGAGAGAGAGAGAGAGAGAGAGAGAGAGAGAGAGAGGAAAAATCAAGTTTAATGTAACGTTGTGTAATTTCATTCGGGTAAAAAACAACACATTTTCGATAATATTATTGTTAATGTCAAACTGGCTATCATATATTAGTGAAAACATGGACCGGGCCTCCATCTTAGTTTGATTTGACCTTCGGTGTAATGAGAGAGAGAGAGAGAGAGAGAGAGAGAGAGAGAGAGAGAGAGAGAGAGCAAAAATGTGTAATGTAACTTTGTCTGAATTAATTCGAGTAAAACACATAAATATGCTATTCATTCATTCATTAATTATTCATTCATTCATTCAATCATTCATTTATTCATTTATTTATTTATTCCTTCATTTATTTATTTATTTATGTATATACAATATTATGTTTATTATGAGTGAGGCCTCTATAGCCCAGTGGTAGAGCACTGGGCCCACAAGCGGAAGGTCGTGGGTTCAAACCCCGCCGGATGCTGGTCTCTCCATTATCATCTTTCATTTATTCATTGCTTATCATTCATTACCATTCGGCAAAAATCCACCTTCTCGGCCCTCAAATTTGATTCATGAGTAGTTAGTACCTCACTGCTGTCTTGTGACGATGTTAGGCCGACGTTCACTGAAAGAAGGGAAGTTGTAGACAGAAATTCGTTGGTTCGTATGGCGCGTCTAAAGTATGCAGTGGCCAGTAGCCTAGTAGTGGCATAGTAGCTTGAATGGAGCCCCATGGAGTACTAGGGGGAGGCTGTTTCACAGCAATAGACAATAACAGAAGACATATCAGCAATGTCCCAGAAACAGTACAATCCGAAGGAAAAAAGAGAAAAATCAGGTGAACTGCGGGTGAACAGCGAGAGTCGTCGCAGAAACGGAATATACAGCGAGGCTTCAGCAGAAAGTATGTCAGAACAGATCACCATCTAGTAGGAGGGACAACAGCAGAGCTGGCGGAAGACGGAGTGAGGGAAGGCGAAAGAAAAGAGCAGATAAACGGGGTTGAGAAGGTGGGCCAAAAAAAAAATAATATTATGTTCACAATTCCGATACAGTTTTTGTCAAAGAACTCATTAAAAATTAACGTCGTGGTGGCATTTGACGTTAATTATATTTAGTTTGTGTGACGTTATTTACGCAACGTTATAAAATGCAATATTCGTTGTCTGACCGGACATGGTTTATGACATAGAAAATTTAGTAAATGTGTTTTGACAGATGTGATTTTCAACATACAACTGGTAAACTAAAATTACTCGTAAATTACAACATTACGGCGAGCATAATTTTACGCGTTTCTCTAGTATAGTGTCCAGACAAACTAAAATTCGCATCAAATTTGTGTAAAACACATGACACGAGCCGGTCAGTCGGACATAAACATTTGCTAGTGATTTCTGATAGATTATTATCAGAGTTGTTGTTTTTTTCACTTTTTCTTTCCATGATAATTTTACTTTACGGCTGTATACATTTTTCTTTCGAGAAAAAATCTAAAACACATTGAAAGCGTGTTAAGTAAACAACTATTGTTTAATTTAGGGATTTTTTATGCAGGCGGACATACCATCTTTTGATCCATCTTCCACCAAAACGCGTTTTTTATTATTCTCTCACATCTATAAAAATAAGTCCCTTATCGAATTTAGCGATTATTTCATCGTGTTGGTATGTCAAAATATGATTTACTACATCTACTAGTCTAAAGAACCCGGATTAAGTACAAAATAATACTATAATTCATGCAAATAGAACGTCACCGGACATCAACAAAAAATAACAACAATATAGAAAAATGCATATATCCGTTATGCGTTGATTTCAACAAATTATTTAAAATAAATAACAAAATATATACAATAAAGTATTTAAATTAATTTCTTACCTTTAGCCTTCATCTCTACCAGTTTTTTTCGTCTAAATATAGCGATTTTTCAATGAAATTCCATTTGGGACGCTTTTTACAAGTTTTTTAAAGTTCTAATTCCACCGTGTTTACTCATAATTCGATGACGTAACAAACATGAACGTTAACGTACATGACGTCATCAATTACTATTAAAATATTTGACGTCTACCTTTTTCCGCTTTTCTGAAATCGCATTTTTTTTGCCGATTTTTTTCACACAGCATGTTACGCGGGACACACAAAAAAACATGATTTTCATGAAATTATTTCGATTTCTAGTTTTGACGCATTTAAATATATGTGTGAATTTTGACTTAATATAAAAGGAAATTGTTTTAGCTTTCCATTGGTATATAACACTAATATGAATCAATAATTATACAATTTATACGGGGTTTATAAAATACCGGATCCGCCAATTTCTCCAATAAGTACCAGTAACGTGCGCGACGTCTGTGTAGTTCGTCCGAAGGTTGTCTGTCCTCTTTCAGTCCGTAGCAATGTGTAGTTCGTCCGAAGGTTGTCTGTCCTCTTGGTGGTTCGGGTATGGGATTGTGTGTTCGGGTATGGGTGTGGGGGTGTGTGTGGGGGGGGGGGGGGGGGGCGTTCGTCCGAAGGTTGTCTGTCCAAGTTGGGTGGGTGGGTGGGGCAGGTATCCTTTTTAGGAGGGGGTGGGGGTGGGTAGCACTGTGTAGTTCGTCCGAAGTCTGTTCTTGGTTGTTCGCAAATACTTCTCCGTATATACTTCCCCTCTGCCTCTAGTGGGATTTGCAGTGATTGTATTCTACCCCGGCAACCACACAGGGATTCCAATCGAACGTGGGTACCGACGATGGCGGGTGAGTGTCTTTAATAATTCCACTTATGTTCATATATAAACTGGAAAATGTCATTATCTAAATAAATGTGTATAATCTTCATAGGTTATTCACGTAAAAATGGAGACATACCCATTTATTGTGCGTAAGTATAAAAGCTTAAACGGACTTGTAATATACAAATGTTTGATGTTTGAAAGCACATTTAAATGAAAACAAAATACTCCATTGAAATGAGTAACCGTAAATTTGCCAAGCAATAATCTGTTACGGATGTTGTCAAAACTTCAAAGGGAGGTAATTTGATAATTGTGGATAATCAAAAGCTGCTATTTACAAAAGCTGTATTACGTGTATATGTTGTTTTTTTTTGGTAACGAACATACAGAAAGTATTGGTTCGGTTAAATTTAGATATGTTTTATAAAATTGATGTTTTTAGGTCAAAACTGTATTGTTTCTTTTGTTTTGTGTTTTTTAAAGAAATTAACCTGCCAAATAATGGCAAAAATTACACTACAAAACTGTTTATCAAAGTTCTATCCATGTGTTCAAGTCATATTATAATGTATATGTGACGATTACAAGTATAGGTTTATTCAAGGGTTCTTAAAACACCCGTGATTGAATATGGGTAAAATGAATTATGAGTTGGTAATATATAATATATATATACCTCGCCATCAGTAGGTTTAGAAATGGTGTACGTACGTTGGAAAATGTGTGTGCTAATGGCCTGTGTAGCTAATGGCCTGTTAGCTACTTTAAAAAAAAGATGGTAACTGTTTATATACTGTATACTGTTTATACTGTAGTCGAAGCCGGTGTAAACCAACAGGTTTCTTAGGCCCTTTTAGAAATGGTTGTTTTCCCAGTCTGGTTATGAATCTTTTCTTTTCATAGTGAAAGACTTCCGGTTCCTTTTTAGTTTTTCGGTCTGAATTTATTAGGATGATTTGCCAATATTTATTTAGCCTACTTTTAAAGGAATTGATGGTGGGTGCCTTAATCACTGTGTCCGAGAGTTTGTTCCAAGATTCTACGACTCTGTATGCAAATGAATTTTTCCTAATATCAATTCTTGCTCTTTTTTTAAATAGTTTCTTGGAATTTCCCCTTGTTCCAAGATCAGGGGCCTGAGTGAACAGTTTATTTTTGTCAACTGTATCGATATTATTTAAGATTTTATAAACCTGAATCACGTCAGCCCGCTCTCTTCTATACTCAAGGGTTGCTAGCCCTAGCATAGTGAGTATTGCATGGTACGGAAAGTTACTGAGGTTTTCCACCATCCTAGTCGCTCTTTTTTGGACATTTTCTATAGCAATTATATCCTTTTTTAGGTATGGAGACCAAACCACCGTAGCGTATTCAAGGTGTGGTCTAACAAGGGACTTATATAAACACAGGAACATTTCTCTATCCATGTATGTGAAAGTTTTATATATTAGGCCAAGGTTTCTATTGGCCTTAGATACTTTATCACTTATATGATAGGAGAACTTCAATTTTGAGTCAAATGTTACTCCTAGGTCTTTTTCATGTATTACCTTGGTAATTTCTTCTATTTTATTCGAATTATCCTTGATATAGAATACATTGGATTCATCATCATTATTACCAATATGTAGGCGTTTGCACGTTTTAGCATTAAATATCATTTGCCATTTTTTAGCCCATTCACATGCAGTGAAGATACTGTCTTGTAGGTCTATCTCACGCTGTGGGCTATTTATGCATGTGTACAGTTTTGTATCGTCAGCAAAAAGTTTTGCGGTGCAGGACATGGCGTCTGGGAGGTCATTGATATAAATAAGAAACAAAACAGGCCCAAGAACACTGCCCTGGGGAACCCCGCTTGTGACATCCCTGAGTTCTGAGACCTGCCCATTGACCATCACCCTCTGTTTTCTATTTGTTAAAACGTCCTCTATCCAGTCATAAAGTTTACCAGTTATACCCATAGATTTTACCTTACTCATTAAGTTTTTGTGGGGTACTTTGTCGAAGGTCGCTTTGAAATCCAGATAAATGACATCGACTTCTTCACCGCTATCAATAGCCTCTGACCAGTCATCAAGACACTCCAATAACTGGGTAGCACAGGAGCAGCCCCGTCTGAAACCATGTTGGTGAATTGATAATAGTTGGTTCTCGATTAAATGGTCAACCATTTCTATTCTAACAATTTTTTCCATTATCCGACAAGATATCGGTGTAAGACTGATTGGTCGATAATTTTCCGGCTTCGCCTTTTTCCCGGATTTGAAGACTGCAGTCACATTGGCTGTTTTCCATATTTCTGGTGATTTTCCTTCATCCATGGATTTCTTAAAGGGATTTGTAAGTGGTGCAGTCCATGTATTCGCACATTCTTTGAATATTCGATGGTGGAGATTATCTGATCCTTGTGATTTAGAAGACTTGATTTGAATTAATAGTTTGTTGACAATTTCCTCTGTAATGTTGATGTTTATTAATTTAGAACAGTTTGGTTTTTCTTCCAGTATTGGTATAATGTCAATATTTTCATTGGTAAATACAGATACAAAGTGGTTATTTAGTAATTCGGCTTTTTTTTTGTCATTCCTCGTTATACCGCCATTGATATTTTCTAAGTTACTAACAGGAATTTTTGTTTTGGTGTTTGATCGGACGTATTTTCAGAATAGTTTGTTATCAGTTTTGATTTTTGTTGCCAAATCCTTTTCATAGTCATATTTACATCTTCTCAATTCATAGACAACATTATTCCTTGCTAATTTATATTCGTTGTAGTTTCTTTCATTTTTACAGTGTTTATATTTTGTCTATTTTCTGTACTTTATTCTGATGATTTTGATTGCATTTTTATCTATAATAGGGTTATTTCTGGTTGACCTTGGATTATATCTGCTCACTGGTATGATTTTATCTAATAAATTGATAATGGTTTCAGCAAAGCTACTCCAGGCCTCAGTTATTGGATTTTCCCCTATCACATCGTTCCAATCGACATCATCCAAATCAATGTTCAATTGAGTATAATCACCTTTATGGAAGTTCAATTTTGGTGTATTGTTGACTTCAAGGTCGAAATAACAATTGAATTTAAAGTTTAGCGTTATGTGATCACTTTTCCCAAGACTTGGGTCATAGTTGATCGATTCGATCATATTTTCCTCATTTGTAAATATGAGGTCAATTAAAGAGGGTTCATCGCCAGCTCTATATCTGGTTGCTTCAACAACATGTTGAAACAGAAAGTTATCTATGATACTTTCAAAGAAGACATTTGCAGGGTGCTCATACCCACAGGTGGTTCTCATAATATCCCCACTTGATTTCTTTAAAGTTAAAATCTCCCATAATTAACACATGGGAATACACATTTGATAAAATTCGCCCCAGAGAGAGGGGAAGGATACATAGGAATCCGGGAACCTGCCCTACTCTTATTATCGAATAGATTCCTATAGTTCTTTAACGTGCTCGGAGGATAGACCGATACACGGGACCGCCCGGTTTACGTCCGCATCCGACGGACGAGGCTAAGGTAAAGTGTCTTGCCCAAGAACACACCGACGGACCAGTCGCTATTGGGGCTTCTGTATACCAGGGAGTAAGTATACATAGATTATAACAGAAAGCTGTAAAAAAGAGTCTGTAAAAACTGCCTAATTTGAGATGTTGGCTGAAAATTTAACTTTTCAAATGTAACGTGCTTACGATCGATTTACATGTATCGATAAAATAGTAAATGGCGGCGTTCTAGCGCGACAACATAAACTGATAAACTACCCGTTTCTCCTCCCTATATACTTACTCCCTGTATATACACAACCTATTATAAGTTTGTCTGTATTGTGGAGTCTTACTTCACACCATACAGATTCTTTGAAATCAGAGTCTGTACCAACCAAGATTGCATTTAAGCTTATTTTTGTATAGATTACTACTCCTCTACCTGAATGTAGGTCGGATGTATGCATATCAAAGCCATCAATTTGAAAGAATTCTTCACACTGGACTATAGTTGAATATTTTGGTAAAATTTCGGATAAGGCAATAATATCATAGTGATTAGAATTAATTAAAGATGAGAGCTCGGATTTTTTCTCTTTGGTTAAGCACTCAACAATTGTATCCAGAACACTCAAACTGCCCACCTCATTGACCACTGTATTTGATTTATTAAAAACACGTCCTCCATACGGACTAAAATCTTTGTCCTAGTGTCCATGTAATCCAGGATATTCTTCATCACT
Source organism: Cyrtodaria siliqua (assembly GCA_037043455.1). NCBI lineage: Eukaryota > Metazoa > Mollusca > Bivalvia > Adapedonta > Hiatellidae > Cyrtodaria > Cyrtodaria siliqua. The sequence goes on from JAWPHD010011574.1 coordinate 73,557, forward strand.
ATTAGATGTAGATGAAAAATCATTATCCATGTTAGGTGGTAATTGGGTTAACCCACCCACAATTGTAGTTTCAAAGCCTAAAGTGTCAGAGAGATATGGGTTGTCTAGATGTTGATTTTCAGGATGTTGCTGTTCAACTATCGTAAGATCACCTGGTAAGTGTTCAATATTACTCTCCGAGATGTTGGCGCCCCTGAAGTAATTGTCCAGAATGTGTCCCGAGTCGTGTTGACTAGTAAGAATGTGCTGGTTAGGCTGACTTGGTTGTATTTCCATATCCTCAGTCACCAGATCATTCACCTTAGGGGCAGCCTCGGACCTAGCTTTCATTCTCTCTATTCTTTGCACTTCTGTTAGGTCTCGACTGATGATTACTCTTTTGTGCTCATCATCTACTTTTGTTGCTATGAATCTGGCGTTTGTTATTAAAAACTTCTTTTGTTTTTTATTTTCCAAAATTACCTTGGTAACTCTTTTGGAGCCAGGTGTTTGCTTTCCTAACCTGTATATGGCTACTATTGATAGGTCATCTAAGCCTAGACTGCAGGCAATACAGAGTACTTTATCTTTATCAGATTGAATATTTACTTCCTTATCTACATTGTTAGATTCACTCAAATTAAAGAGTACAATGTACAATTCTCTTCATTTCTATCTTCCATTATTCCACTAATTTATTTTAATACATCCTCACTAATATCTGAGACTACCTCTTTTTAACCCCTTTGTTGAGACTATTGGTGGCTAATTAATTGATAATTATTTCCTGTTTTGATTACCAGAATTATTGATCAGTATGTACTCGTGGGTGTTTGATTAGGGGTCGAATGTATATACATACTTATGGATGTCTGATAAGGGGTCTGGTGATTTGAGTCTGATTCCGAGAGTTCCGAGAGTTCCGAGGTGTTAATTTAATGGAGACCATTTTGAATAATGTTCTTGAATACTGTATAGTCTTAAAACGTCAATCCTGTTAGACGCCCATATCAAATTTGATAAAAATCAGAGGAGACGTGGTTAATAACTGGCATAAGTGCGTATATACGACGTGCGATTGAAATATATTTAAAATGTGGCAACTGTTGATAACTTTTCTGGAAGTAGGGAAATCAGACGCATTGGATATAAGACCCGTGTCTAGGACATTACACATTAGACCAGTGAGTCCAGGGCATTACGTATCAGACCACTTCGTCCGTGACATTACATATAAGACCGTGTCTGGGACATTACATAGCCGATCCCTGTGTTTGAGACATATCAGACTGTACCTGTGAAATTACGTTAGTAAGGTTATATATGAATGTCTCTTTTTTTTGTGGTGGAGGCAGACCACCCACTTTTCCTGGGTAGAACCAGTACTGTACACCTCCCGTTATCCGTAAGAATCGACACTTCCTCATTCACAAGTCGAGCTCCCAGTGGGATTCAAACCTCCATCGGTGAAAGGCGATGGTTTAATACGCAATGTCGTTAACCATTCGGCCATGGAGACGCTACTCATTACATTACATATCAGACCTCTATGTCTGTGGACATTACAAATCAACCCATGTCTGTGGTATTACATATCAGACCCATGCCTGGAACAGTACATATCAGACCATTGTGTCTGTGACATTACAAATCAGACCTGTGTCCAGGACATTGCATATCAGACCCCTATTTAGGACATGAAACATCAGACCAGTGTTCGGGACTACATATCAGACCTGTGTCAGGGACATTACATATCAGACCTCCATGTCTGGGACATTACATATCAGACCTCCATTACATATCAGACCCCTGTGTCAGGGACATTACATATCAGACCTCCATTACATATCAGACCTCCATTACATATCAGACCTCCATGTCTGGGACATTACATATCAGAGCCCTGTGTCAGGGATATAACATTATTGAAGTCATTTAACACTGATGTAAATCTTCAGCTGCATCAAATGCGAAAAATGGTCAACAAATGAAACAAAAATCACTTTCATTTATATAATTTATTAAAGATGTACCGCAGACGTTTATATTTTCTACAGTTTATAATATATAATTTCTGAGCCAGTTTACACTATGTACATAGTACAGTTTTACATGTCAAGAAAGATTAATTGGGTACATATCAGGCACATCGGTCGCCCATCTTGCATAAATGGACAACTTATAAAAGTGGAAATATGTTTTTACAACTAAAAGTTACTTTTGTTCAACAAAGTTTATACCCATTATAACATTGTTTCTCACTACTCCCTAGTTTCACATGCACATATAAATTGTATTATATGTGTCAGTTCAGTTGTTCTAATATCCCAATACCAATATTGCATAATTCATTTAACACATTTTTATTTAATCGCATCATTCCATCTGTACAATACCCTTCGTCTTTTAAACCCGCATCTACCATCTCGTACAGTTGTTTTATTTCCATTGACTCTATCGGCCCTATACTCTATATCAAACTTTGTTTAGATCATCTGCAACGCTTGCGTTTTTTTACAAATTTGTTTTGAAGTGGCAGCCATTTTACCGAGTTTCTGGTATCGTTTCTGATTGGCTATACAGACGAACCTTCTATCCAAGGTAACAGAATGGCAGAAAGACAATAAATAAACAAAGAGGAAAATGTCATCATTATATCGACAAACTAAATGTTGATGGTCAAAAATACTATACTAAAGCAATTAAAATTACGCACATGTGGTTCCAGTTTGAAAAGAATTCCGCACAAAAGGTCAAGATGTTTGTATTTACAATCAAGCATCAAAGAAGATCAAGACTATCAAACTTGCATGATTTTCCCAGAATGCTTCACTATGGACAATAAAATACTCATACGTACACACATTCAGCACTCATTAGTTCACTCAAATAAACATACCATTTGGAGCACCTTTGACAATTTGTCATAAATCCGTCCAAGATGTTGCACTTTCATTTGGAACACTTCTAACATTTCTGTTACTTTCTTATGAACTTGATCATATTTTTCTTAAATGAGGTCCAAGATTTTGCAGAAAACTGATTGTGAAACACAGCGAGTGTAAATAAGATCTTATATTTAGTTGAACACCAATGATATTTCTCATAATTCAATTATGAACACAGCTATCCAACACCTTTCAAAGACTCTTCCAAACCATACACATATCCTGGAATCTGCCATTGTCAACTCTTTAAGTGCCCAAGATGTTTCTGCAACATAAACTATTTGAAACACTTTGGACATTTTCATCTGGTTGCAGTTATAACGACAGTTGGAATACCTCGGACATTTTAATTTTTCACTACTCTCATATAAAAAGCGTCCAAGATGCTAAAGATGCAGTAAGTGCATACTTTTGGACAACCTTTGACATTTTTGTCTAGTTATTAAAATTAATGCAAGATGTTACAACACTTGACTATTGTCAGCATATAATCCAAAATGAGGTGTGAGGCCCTCCCAGGGTTTTTTAGGGATGATGTAAATTACTTTTAGGGATATGTGGAGCACTGGAAATTACTTTAAGGGATCCCAGGACCTCCCTGGGTTGCCTCTCAAGTATCCAATTAGCTGTACATCTTCCAAAAATTCAAGAATATCAGACTGTCAAGTCAATCAACACAGAAATAACACATTATATAAGAAATCAAATTATTTGATGATATTTGGTGACATACATACGTAAATGTATCTGTTACATACACAATAAAGGAATGATAACAAAGGTAATGTATATTAATTAATAGCACTTGATTCAATATGAGGAGTACACTCATCAATTTTTAATAATTTACATCTTAAAGGGACTCCCGGTATTCTTGTTTTAAGACCTTTTGCAATAATTGCATATTTCTACACATTGGTTTTACTGCACCAATCATATATTTAAATACACCTTAAAGGTAAAATAACTGTATAACTTCCAAATTTTGTTATCTTATATCTTTAAATCAAGTCATTGTATTCAAGCAGGTTTAAATCAAAATGTTACTGGATTAATAAATCACGGTGCAATGTTAATGCTTGCCAAATTACTAAAAGATTGCCGTGTGTCCCTTTAACTGTTAAAAATAGACTGCATAATCTTTATAAATGCCAAATATATAGAGAACATCATGTTAGTGCCTGATCACATCCAGTTTATCAGGTGAGGCTGAGAAAAATATGAAGCACGAGGCTGTGCCGAGGGCTTCGTTTTTTTCCATGTCGAACCTGATAAACTGTATATGATAAGCACTAACATGATATTCTATTTTTAAAATCCATTAATTTACATTTTCCCTATTTTTTTCCCGTTCAAAAATAACCACACATCATCAAAAGAGGTGCCAACGTCATCAAAAGAGGTGCACCTGATGGGATTGGAAAGTGAGATAAGATTTTACCTCAGGCACCCCGTTTCTCGGCAGAATTATACAGATCGACATGATAAAAATATTGTTCGCAGGCGCTTGGTTCAGCCAATGATTTTTTTGATATTTACGATAAAATTCAAGTAGTACCTAAATAAGACGCGTATCGGACAGTGAAACAAACAGACATTTTTAGTGGTAAATAAAAATACCTTTGTTGTTTTTTATAGGGCCTTTTCAATGCAAAATTCTGCTGCATCAAAAAAAAACAGTTTTTATTAAACTGGGTGTATTGCGTTGGGAAATGGCACTCAGGACACTCTGAAGTCCCAGCAACAGGGAATTGACATGGAAAAATACCAACCTAAAAAGCATTTTGGCTGTAACATATTTATTTTTCAACCGATTTGCAAAACATTTACCACAAAAAATGTCAGTTCTAATGATATATAATTTGTGTATGTATTATTTAAATTGCTCAAGTTAATGCTAAAAAACATTTGGCTGAAACAAGCACCCCGAACAATATGCGTAATATAAACCTAAAAAGTTTGCCGAGGGTAGGGAAATCCTACAAGCACCCACACGACAAAAGTTGCTTAATTTTAGATATTACCCTTTTATGTCAGATTGTGTGCTATTCCAATAAAACATATCTACGACCTCAGGAACGCAATTTAATAAACATCTATGGGTGTATCCTATTTTCTGAAGTTTGGTTCTTCAAATATGGGTGGGTGTTTAATGTCAAGAGTGCCTTCCTAAAGTCTGATGTATGTTTTAATTGAATAGCACTGATGTGAATACAATTTAAAACATATATTCACCAGGTGATATGGACACTGTTTAATGCCATGTGACCATTTAATATTAAATATGTTTATAACAAGCGTACTGCCATTGTTTATCCATGATTTGTAATGTCCTGAATATCCATACAATTACCAGACAAGTACAGTTATGCAGTTTATGCATGTACACTTTGCACTGAAATAAAATGCCAAGAGAAGCATGCAATACAAAGAATATTTAAATTGCTTTTAAAGGAACTCGTGGCAATCTTGAATTGAAATTAGCATCTGGATTTATTTATCCAGTATCATTTTGACTAAAACCTGCAAGCATTTATTTAAATAAATTTTTTGAGTTTCACTTTTTTGTCTTATTCTACTATAAGTTTAATATATCATTGTTGCAATATTATCAACAGTAAACAATACGCAACAAAATTGGCTTTATACTATTCTTATAATTAATATTAATGAATGAACAAATGCAAGTTATGTAGAACGACTAACAGGACGCCGTGAGTAATATAGTAAACAAGATTGCCATGTGATCTTTTAAACATAATATTTTGAACCCAATTATATTTCTAGTAACCAAAAGTTTTTGTTCTATAGATTCATTTCATATGACACTGAAAAAAGAACAGAAGAACTTATATCTGGTCTTAATCGCCAATTTGTTCAACATGTTAGAGTATTAAGCTCAAAATATACACTTTACGTAGTTCAATTCCTTTGGCGTTAGACCAATGATATACATCTTAATTTTCAAATGCCTCAGAGCAACCTGGCTACTAAGTAACTCTCACACGCGAAGAGCAAGAGTAAGATTATAGAATTATCAATGTGTTGTATAAACTCAGCAGTTTAACAGATATGGTAATGAAGTTTGACAAAACGAAAGGGGATATAAATTATCATAAAGCAACAGATACAAAAATAGCATAATATCACTATATTATATTCTTGTCTTTTGTTTGTTTGTTTGCATGGTGTTTTACGCCATCATGGAAGGTTATATAGGACGGTCGATTTTTTTTGTGATGGAGGCAGACCACCCAATTTTCATGGGTAGAACAAGTACTGTACACCACCCGCCATCTTTTCTTAAATCTTGTCTGAAATACAGCGTAAACGAATGTAAACTGGTCTTTATGAAGACCCACTTCCTTATAAACATTATCTAATGAAAGGAATATTTCAAACATATAATTCAATAATGAAACCAAAGCAAGCCTAGAATACACGACTGTTATTCTACTTTACAGTGAAATAGTGGATTTGATGATTAAAATAAAACCTTATATTTTCATTGTTTATATTTCACATGTGAAATACCGAAAATGACGTGATGCTGTTGTTGACGTCATTATTTTGGTGCATTATGTATTTCCTGCATAAGTTTCAAGGTTGTGACGTGAATATAGGATTTATTTTCATCTCGAAGTGAAGAAACTCGCACATTTTCTCCCTTCTCGATGAAAATAAATCCTTTATTCTATCCAAACAAACAAATATCCCCTATGTATCTTATTTTGAAATATGTTAGCTGCTGTTACATATATATATAATTTAGCGCCGACAAGGTAATGTATCTTATCGGTTATTTAACGCTATACCAGTTTTTAACAGCAGAATATTATGGCCCTTTTTTCGTACTTGGTGCTGTACAACACTGGTGCAATGATGCTATAAAAGTTAATGTTGTGCAAGCTCTGCAGTGGGCGAATAATGTAGCGAGGCTTAGCAATTACCAGAATCTCAAACTGCGTTTCAGTTAAAATACTGTTTCCTTCATGAAAAATTATTCCAAACTTGCTGAAATTTCGTTGTGAATTTATTTACCCAACATATACATATCAAGACGATTTGGTAGTAAAATTGCGACAAGTCTTGAAGTCAGTTTTAACATCATGAAGTCGATTGGTCAACTCTTTTGGGATGGTACACATACTGTAACAACAAATGAGGATGACAATTGTCATAGATCATAAAGTTGGTTGGTTGTTGGTCAATGATATGATACCAAAATTATACAAACGGTTATTGTCAAATGTTCAATAGTTGGTTGGTTGGCTTGTTTGGATGATTGGTTGGTTTGGTTATTTGCTAGACTGAGTCAGGATGACAGCTTTGGCAAATTCATGTGGTTGGTTGGTAGACTCTTTTTAAAGCCGGATCGAATATGTCTTAATCGAGTAATGATGACAATTTTGCTTATGTTGACTGGTCGACGATTTTTAAAGTACCAACAATTTTGAAGATACAGGAGTACTTATGACAGATTTCATATCCTAGAGGTGGTTTAATCCTATGACATGGTACCAAAGACGGGGTTGTGGCGACATATACTGGGGCCGTGTTCATCGTAGTCGGCCTTCGTGTGACACACTTGGTAGAACTCGGGCTGAAATGATACACAGGTAAAATATACGTCTTTACTTTTGATATGAATAATGAAACAAGATAGCATTTTACACCAAACTAAACGTGAAAACTAGAAGGGCGTTCCACGGAACACTTGTGTTGCACATCGTGTCTTTGATTTCAACACTTACATCTTAATATGGCCAGTTATAAGCTTGGTTAGGTTGCAGGTTAAAGGGACACACGGCAATCTTTATTTTTTAAAAACTCACGGCGTCCCGCTAGTTTTTCTGCATTGTTTGCACTTGTTCAATCAGTAATACTATTGTGTGCAAAAACTGATGAAAGATGAAGAAATGAAGTACTAATTAAAAATTAATGTAAATATATAAAGATAAAACTATTTTTAAATAAGGGATAATATGGTAGTAATATAAACTGTATATGTAAGATGAAGACGTGTGTGAAGTTTCATGACCATAGGTCAAATACTTTTCAAGTTATGGCCAAGGTTAGGCTGCAGGTTAGTGTGACGGATGGACGACGGATGACAGACAAAGTGATCCCTAAGTGTCTGCCATATTACTTGGGTGACACAAAAATACCTGAAAATCTGAGGTGCTTAGAAGGATCTAAACTCACTCGCCTACAAGAAGTCTAGAATGGCCTTGAACTTGTATATTTTTGTGGCTCAAAAATCCCTCACAAAATAGGTTGTAAGGGCCGAAATTCCCTCGCATAAGAAGTCCCGTCAGGCATTATAAATTGGGGTTGTACTGGTATATACAGGGATTTCAACTAGGTGTGTATTGTAATAGGTTATAAGTATAAGCGTCTGAACTCTCTTATAAGTAGTCAGGCGTCTGAATTGGAGTTACAAAAGTGTATATATACTGACTCTCACTTTAGTAGTCCAGTCACTGATTTGAACCACTGTGGAAGGCACCGTGTTTGGTTCTGAACTATTTTATGTTGCAGGTTAAAGTTTTATGAAAGGTGCATAACTCTGCCAAAATGGAAGTCAGCGTTATTGGACATGTATAACAATATTCTTTGGGTTAAAATGAATGAATGTATGGGGTTTACGGCACATTGATGCATAAGCCATATTTTACTATTGTTTTTTGAAAATCTATTTTTATCTTGAATTTCCGGCTAACCTGAAATGTTGCTAGGATCATTTAGACATCAAGAGCAACATTCTCATGGAAATCAGTCTAGTAATTTCGTCGGAGTAGTCGCTACAAGTTTTCACTATATAACTCTCTGTAAACAAAGATGGCCGCTGACGGCCATGTTTAACGTCACATCAAAATAATTTTCGACAAGGATCAGCATCATTCCATACTGATCATTTTAGAAAAAGTCCCATATCAATATCACTTATAGTTTTCAAGAAGTACTCTCTACAAACTTGTTTTTTGAAAATCTATTTTTAGCTGTGGTGGCCATCTTGAATTTCAGACCAACCTGAAACGTTGCTAGGATCTTTAGACATCATATAGTTTTGAAGAAGTAGTCGCTACAAACTTATTTATTTTAAATCTGTTTTTAGCTGTGGCGGCCATCTTGAATTTCCGGCCGACCTGAAACTTTTCTAGGATCAACATCAAGAGCAACATTCCTGTGAAGTTTCATGAACATCCATGAAGTAGTTTCAGAGGAGTAGTCGCTACAAGTTTTTACTA